>VZTI01003251.1:535965-562703 GCA_013397865.1 Struthidea cinerea
GGCTCTTGTGTCTAGGGGAAGGTAGGCTGATGTCATTGCCTCTGAGCAAAAGGCGGGAAGGCTCCTCATTAAAATTCTGCGTTGCCATGGAGGCAAGTTACAGGGGTGACAGTTAAGGGCTATTTTTAGAAAGTGGCAGTTGGAAACCCAGTGGAGCTGGCTCAAACCCCCAACTTAGAGAAACCAAGGATTTAAATGAAACTCATGTAAAACACACTAAATTGTACATAAAACATTATTAAAATCACATTAACATCAATAATAAACTTGATAATAAACTTTTGGGAAAAAGAGGCTACCTCGGGGGGTGTCCGGGATCGACTTCTGGCAAGGAGGTAGCTTTTAAAACCTTTAACTTGACAATCAAACTTTGTGGGGAGAGAGAGAGAGCTGCTTCTAGGGATGCCAGGGATAGGCTTGCTCAGACGAAGCAGCCCTTTAACTAGAACTTCATTAAACTAACTTTAACAATTAACTAACTGCTTTTAACAATTAACAATAACAATTAAACAAACAGTCACAGATGGGTGATTTCAAACAGCAAAAGACCACTTTGATTTTTCATTTATGACATATGAGGAACTGTGGGGATGCAGTGCATGTCAGGAGGCCAAATCTTGTTTTCATCTTTCACTCCTCTACATTTTTTTTCCTGGAAAATATTCAATACTGAGGCAATCGTCTGCTCTCTTTTTTATTACCCTTGGCTCTTCTCTGTTATATAAACCAGCTAATTTTCAAAGTCATCCTCTGACATAGACAGAAAGACATAGACAAGCTGGGCACAAAAATGCTCTGGGCAACATTTCAAAGCAGTGGCCAGGTTTCTTGGTGGTAAAAAAAAGTAAAAAAAAGCCTCTCTTGTTCTTCCATGCAGTGCCCATTTTTTGTTTTGCTGTATAATGCAAATAAAAAGTTATTTTACCACTAATACTATCAGTAGTGGATTAAGTAGAAAAAGAACAGTGGTGTCTTTGAAGGGCTGTTCTTCTCAGAACCATAAACACGTATTGGCAGTACAGTGACTAAAATTCATGCGTGGCCAGCACTTGCTGGTGTTTACCCTAGACCACTGCTGCAGAGACAGGGCTCTGTGTGTAGCGTTGCAGTGAGCCGTGGCCAGAGCCGTGGTCAGCAGGACCAAGCAGACCAGCAGGTGCAGTGGTTTGATGCCTCCACAGCACAAGGACAGTGAGCACACAAAAGGCTGTGCGGAGCACGCTGACCATGGGCTGCTGCCACCCCTCCCCATTATAGTTCATATTTGGGTATTTTCTCTGGAAAGTTCTATGTTCCTCGGTTGGTAACTGGCCCATGTTAATCCTCTACCCCCCACTCCTTCTCCCATTTGCCCTAATCCCTTCTCCCCCCTTTTGTAAGACTCCCTAACTGGTATTTTATTGGTTACTGTATGTTCTCCACGCCTATTGTGTAGGGGTATAAAACCCCGCGCCCGCCTAATTTTATCGGCTCTCCTTGTGGCTTCTCCCTGGAATAAACCCTTCCCTGCCCCACGAGGAAGTCCCTCTGCTTTTTCCTCCCTCCTTCACGTACCCTGCCATCGGTGGGCGAGGCGAACCCGAGCCCTCCAGCACCACGATCAGCCTCCGTCCCCCACCTGGGGCAGGTAGAGCGTTGCTCGGTGCTGGGAGAGCGTGCCAGCCAGAACAGCACCACGGCAGTGTAGTATACATGTGTATGTGTATTTATAAACTCTGTGTAGTTTTCTGAGTGAAGTAAAACCAAATACTCCCTAAGAGCTAAAAGCAGAAACCTCATTTCAAACCTTCCCTTTAGGACAGTGAGTTAAAACCATCCAGATGGTCACATCCTGTGTATTAATACACTTTTTCATTTGAAGAGCTGCTAAGTTGGGCTAAGGGACTAAACCTATTGAAAGTGCTACCTTTCAAACACTGCTTCTTATTATTGCTGCTTTCCTTTATTATTGTTGGTGTCTTGGCATGTACCAGGTGTCATCATGGTGGAGAAAAGAGAAGGGCACAGAACTAAGCCTTTCCTCTCAAAGGACCATGCTATACAATATCAACTCTTAAAGACCCAGTAAGGAAAAAACTCTTAGGAACATGACTGACTAGTAGGTTGCAGCCAGAAAAGATTTCAAAGCATCCAACCTGGGCCAGTGACTGGAAAAATAATATCTGCATGCCCTAGGAAATGCAGGAGAAAACATATTTATTTGAGTGTGACTGTTTCTTTCACTGACTTTTCTTATATACCATCAAATATGTATGGTTTTGTAAAAAATTAGTGTGTGCCTACACAGGCATTTACAAAAAAATGTCTCATTTTAAGAAAAAAAAACCATTCCAGACTATTACTGGACTGAGTGCAGTCATTAAGCATTATACACTGATAGCTTATTGTTCACTTATGTGATAATTTTACTTCCAATTATATCTGGGTAATGAATAAAGACAGTTAAGACTTTAACCTATTTTCAGAAACCAGAGTTCTATCAACATGCAGTTATTTATGCTAATGAAAATAATGATCTTTTTATAGTGCTTGTCACTGAAATGGAATGATGTCCTGCCAACTGTGCATGTTTGCCAGTGGCTACAAATTAATCAGCTAAACTGGAGTGGTAATTGGAGTAGAGACAAGTCAAGGGGCAGCCAGGCCAGCTCTGGCAGAAAAGCTTTTGAAGATGGATGCCCTGTTCGGCACACAAAACAAAAGAACTTGTTTATATAATGCTGTTGTTTAATTAAATCTAAGCAGCTGTTTCATTAAGAGGTCTCTGAAGATAAATGTGGAAGGTGATGGGCAGGGGAATCAAAATGTGATGATGATTGTGTTATACAGGATTACGCTGTACATTTCCCTCACACCTCACACCTGCCTAATGAAATTATTTCATAGAGCTCCTGATTATAAACTGCAGACAGACACCAGGGTGTAAGCCCTGGCACTGAACACACACAGGCACCGCATTGGAGGGGCTGGCTTCAGAGCCTGACTGAGCCTGTGCACAGCTCCGCCTCGGTGGTCCGCAAGTGACTGCCCATGGCAGATGTCCCTGTGTACGGCTGACGTCCTCAGGATCCTCCCCTGGTTTGTTTTGGCTCCCCGTTGTAAACTGTAGGGGTAAAACATGGGGAGCACTTGGGCCTTGCTTTGTTCAAACAGCTTTTTTTTTCTTTAACCTTTCTTCTTTTCACCTTTTTAACTTCGTGCCACCTTCTCTGCTGTTTATTTTACCTTGTAGGCACAACTAGCACTTGCTCTGGGCAAAACGCGTGACCGTGCTGGACATTTCTCTCCCATCAGGGGTGGATTGCTCCTGACGTCCACAGCACTGTGGCTGGGGAGAAGCTTGCAGTGAATTGTGATGGACCCACAACATGCTGCATAAGAGGGGTGGATGGAACCTCCAGAAATGCATCTTCGCAGGCTGAAAACCACTCTGTTCTCCTTGCAGTTGACCCAGTCTGGAAAAATTCCATGCTTTTAATCCCACCCTGTGCTTGTGCCAAGAGCTTAAGCAATTATATAGGGAGTGTTCCTCAGCTGCAGGCTCAGAAGCTCTGGTCGGCTGGGTAGGAACGAGCAGCCACGGACAGGAGCCTGGAAATGTCACAGGAATAGTAGGAATTTGGTAATTATTCAGGCATATGACATTTTAAAATACACTGTTAACCTCCACAGTTACAAAGGAAAAACTGGAAAACACAGCAGTGGTCTCCTGTAAGGACTCAGAAACCATGAGACAGAGAAAAAATACACCAGACTTTCACAATTCTGAAGCATCCTCTGATTTTCTGCATTGACTTTGTGTTAACAAAAAATTCAGAATTTTGCCAGCAAAGGAGTTTGGGATCTGGATGCTGAAAGCTTCCTTTGTTTTTTTGGTCCAGGCTGCAGCTCAGATCTCATCAGTAGCTGCAGACTCCCTGCCTTGAGAGACATGGGCAGCAAGGATGCTCACTGACACCCTGGTCCTTGCAGGCTCTGATACATAGGTCTTGCACACTTTTAGTAAATATTTTGAAAGAAGTTTTCATGGGCCCATTAGTAAAAAAACCACATTTTGTTGAAGGGTCTGGTCTTCAAATTATGAGATCCTTAAGCATTGTTGCAGTATAAATAATATATTATTTAAAAACTGGCACTGGTTGAAAAAGTTTTCACAAGGGTTTAAATTTCATCCAGAAAATATATTTTATAACATTCAAAGCACATTATGGGAGTATTTCATTTGTACTTTCTTTTATTCTGTGCAGACTCAAAGAATATTTCCTCAATGATAGATGTGAAAGCATTTTGCTTAAAGGTGAAAAATAAATTTACAAATTTTAATTTTCCAATGAAATGTATTACAAGCAATTTACCTGTGAGTCATTCAGCCATTTCCCTCTGACAAAACGCTTACATGATGAGAGACTTACCCTACCCAGATTCAATAGGATCTTTGTCATTCCTTCCTATTTAAGAACTTTCTATAGCCCCATTAAGAGCTGCCACTGCTCTGTGCTGTTAAAGGCAGAGGCCCCATTCCATCCCAGAAGACACTGCAAGGCATTCCTTTGGGAATATCTTTCTTCCCTTAATAGGTCAACAATTTTGATCTGTGCCAGATGGGAACAAGACCAGGAAAAGGAGCTTTCCACCCCTATTTAAAGGATGTTTAACAGGCTATTGACAAGCCACCTTTCATCAGGGATCACCGGGTGTCTTCGTGCTGTTAGAACACAAATCCTATTCCTCTTGCCATACAACACCACTCCATTTTAGAGGTGTCTTGTGATCCTTAAGTTGAACTGCCTTTCCTCAGTGTCTCAGGGTGGATAACAGCAGGTATCCCACAGCCCTGTGCTCAGCGAGGCCCTGCTGTCCTTTGTGGCCATGAAGGTGAACTTCTGACAGATCCGGCCTTATTTGAGTAAAGCACTGTACCATATCCTATTAAATTGGCACCCCTGACTGCTTCTGTGAGCTTGGCCCTGTGGAATTTTCAATAAAATGTAATTATTTTATAAGGTGTGTAAAGAGCTTATCCAAGGCACATGCTCATTAAGCTCTTTCAGTCGTCATTAACATCAACCCCTAAAGGACAACAGTGGCAATAATGCGAGATGGGGCTGAAAGCTGTGGCATTTCTTAGGAGAGCACAGCAGAGGGGTTTAACAGCACTGATCCTCTCTCCAGCCTTCTGCTAGGGCCCGCAGAACGCGGATGCTCAGAATTAGTTAACGACTCTTATATTACACTTGGACTAATCTGGAAGCTTGGCATTTAATTGGGAAGAATCTAGCATTTCAGATGGATTTTATGGTGATACACGAGAATGAGTGGTCATTTCAGATCAGTATTGAGAGGCCAGGTGAGAGATGCTCTGTTCAGACAGCAGAACGAGCCACCAGCACCCGAGGGGCCTTTGGTGGCCCTTCAGCTGCAGAAGGGCTGGGGGACAGCTCCGCACGTGCAGGAGTATGGAAAGGCTTCAGCCAGTGGATTCAGGGAGAGGTGGCAGGGTGACTGCACATGGAGGCTGGATGAGCTCCCATTGGTTCTTCACCACATCGCAGGTTTAACAGGCTGTTCTGGGTTTGCACTGCAGTAACTGGGACCAGATTCAGCCCTTCGGAGTTCTGCATCATGGTGGTCCCCAAATCATCGTGGCTCTCTGCTGTGAGCCCTCAGAGACCAGATTGAGGTCCTGGACCTTCTCTTCCAGTTTGGAATTGCAGTCTCTCAGCTTGTTCTCCTCTGCCCTTCCAGAAAGGCATCATGGGTGTAATATCCTCCTGAACAAACTGTTCTCACTCACTTGATCCACTGCATTCAGAAAACAACCAGGGTAATTCTTCCCTGACCTGGAATCTGTAAACAGTAAGACTCCCTGAAGACTTCTCAATGGGTTATGCAGTTCAGAGGAAAAGCAAAACACACGTAAACTTCTTTGCCTTGCAACCCTGCGGCCAGAGCCATGTCCATGGCCTGAGGCCCGCTGCTCTCCCTCTGCCCAAGCAGCTGCACCAGGCACACCTGGCAGTCCCAAACCTGACTGTTTCCTTCACAGGAGACTTTGAAATGTATTTTGATTCCTGTACTCACAACCTGGGCCTCCTCACTTGCCAGATATACCTGACAGACCCTCCAGGCATCCAAGTCCCAACCTCACCTGGCTGCTCAAAGGACAGTCCCCATGTGAGCAGGCTCAGTCAGCTCAGGAAGAGCTACAGAAGACTGTGCCCCTGAAAAGGAGAATTGTTCTGTGTGAGGATTGATCCCCAAGCCCACTGGGATGTTATGTACAATGAGAGCTAACTGGCCAGCATCCAAGTCTGTACTGCAGCTTTGAACACTCAGTGAAAAGCACGGGCCAAGGGGCAGAGCTCATTCTGCAGGGACAGCTCTCTGGGTATTACAAGTTTAACAAAAGTCTGGACATTTTTTGTTAAAAGATGGAGAAGGAATAGAGAAGGCAGGGGAGGACCATTAGAAGTGGCTGAGCCAGAGGGGAGGAGTAGAAAGCCGTGTCAAGCACTACCTGGTGGTGCTGCCCCTGCCCAGAAGAACCTGGGAGACCTGCAGACCCCTTCACCTGCAGCTCAGCACTCACCTGGCATCACTCTCTGCCCCTCACCTGCTGCCTCCCTCTCTCCCATCAGGAGCAGCAGCACAGCTCCTCCTGGCCATCACAAGGAGGTGGCTGCCAGGGAGCTTGCAGCCCTCAGTAAGGGGGTGGACTAATAATGAAGGTGTGGGAAGAAACATCTGCTTTCCTCAGCTCTAGCAGTGCTTAGAAACCTTCTCCTATGACTGGGAGTTGTCCTGCCTGAGGGCCCACCAGAGCCCAGATGGAGAAGCAGCACTGTTTCCCCACCTGCCTCATCTCCCTCCCCAGCCTCCACTTCCCGCCCAGCAGAGCCTGAGCTCAAAAGCCACTCATCAAGTTAAAAGCCAGCCTGCAGTGCCAGAGGAGGGGCTGGCAAGAATCATGTAATATTAAATTCAGCAACGGGAAGGCACAAGTAATGAGGGTCAGGAGTTGAACCGATGGGTCTCTACCCATTTGGCTGCTCCAAGGTTGGCCTCTTTTTTTGCTTCCTCTGGTGTATCTTTAATATCCTCCTACCTCCCTGATACAAATCATTGATTCCTGCTTGGGTACTCGGCTCCTGTAAGATTTTCGAGCAGAGCTGAAGGCTACAAGGTTACTGAACAACAAGCAGAAACTGCTTTATTGCCAAGCATTTAATATCCTGTTTCCAGCAGTGGAGGCTTAGGGGGAAAGTATGGCATGAGGCTTCTGCCAGCATATCCACTGTGCCTCTAGCACAAAGGTGAGGAGAGGGGGTAGGTTCAGAGCCATCAAATAAGTCCCTTTCTCAAATAAATCTGCCCCTGAAAAGCCTTTCACAGTCAAACAAGGCCAAAACTGTTTTCAGTTATGTCCATCACTCTCAATCTTCCCTCTTGCAAATTTATTGCATATGTGCAGTATTGGAAAGTGAGTGCAATGGGACAAAGAACCATTAGTGTCAGAGCTGCCCACAAAATACCTAAAAATTTGAACCATTTTTAAAATAAATTATAAATATATTGTGTGAAACAAAGGGTGTTTCTTTTTCTTTTTCTTTTTCTTTTTTTCTTTTTCTTTTTTTTTTCTTTTCAACAACTAATGCTGGTTTTCCACCCTTTCCTTATATTCTGCCTAGCTTTTAGGAAGGTCTTTCACTCATGACCTTCAAAATAGAGGTCATGGTGTCCAAAAATTGTTTTAATTTTACTACTTCCAGGCCACATGCAGGTTTGTAACACAGTGAGCTGTGTACATTGTGTATCCACCACAGCTTGCCAGTAGCTTTTTACTGCACACCAGCATTACCACAAAATCTGCCCTGTTTTAGGACAGGGTTTGTAAGGGTCTGAATGAGGAAACTTCCTGTGTTAGTGAGAATGTAGACTGAGGAATGAATAGTTAAAGATGGCTGGGGGGTAGATTTTGTAATGCCACGAATCTGCAGCAGCTCGTGGTCCCTGTAGCTCATTTCCTGGTGTGATGCCTCCCAGGATGCTCCTGCTCTGCTGCCTGTTGTTTCCAAACCAGCCCTGCACCCCTGGCACGTGAAGTCCCTTCCTTGTGTCCCACTGCCTGGGGCAGCTGCACCCCAGCCCCAGCCAGGGGCTCCCCATCCATCCTGGCCCTGTCCCCACACTGCCTGCACATGGCTCTGGGACACATCGCTTCTCAGGAGCCCACAGCCTTCTGCTTGTCACAATCCTTCCCCAAGTTATTTCCCCAAGTGCAGCCGTGGGGGATGGCTCTGGTTCAACAAGGTATTTAACCATCTGCTGAACTAATCAGTTCCTTCAGCTGGAATTTGCAGACTGTGATGCAGGGAAAACAGCCTGAGCATCCGCGGCACCCCCAGCAGCACACGTCAGACCTTCCCCAGCAGAGAACTCACCAAGTTCAGCAGGAATTTTGTGTCCCCTCTGGAGCAGCTGCGTGGTCAGCAGGGAAGTCCCTGTGGCAGAGCTCTCAGCAGCACTGACACGGTGTTGGTTGGTGCTGCAGACTGTGGATTTAGCTCTGGAAAGCTCCAGTTCATGGTCTTGGCCGAAATGATTGTCACCACAGCTGAATCACAACTCCCTAGGTCACTGCTTCTCTGCAGACCTCTCTGCACCCAACTTCAGCTCAGCTGAAGGGGTTTTCACAGCTGAAAAAAAAAAGGCTTGAGTAGAATCTCCATTGATATTCAAAACAAAGATATGCATGCAGTTTGTTGTGGCTAAAGATTTTTATTATTAAAAATATTTCCAGCTCACCACTTTCCATTCTCAAGGTGTTCATTTTTAGACAGGACATTATAGACTATACTTAGCAGTAAAAGTGAATTTGAAAAAAAATTACATTTTAAAGTAAGATGTGGTGAAATTTATTACCTAGAGAAGCATTTATATAGCTATAGATCGACAGGCCAAAGAGATTGTAACATCTCAGGGCACACCTGTGTGTGTAAAAAGGTATGCATGAGTCTAAAGAGACAGTGCTGAATAATATGAATATAGCTATGTGCAGAAATCCAAGGAGTAGAGACATCCAGGCTGGAAACAATGCATATATTCTTGCTTGTGCTTACATTGTATTTGGAAAAGATCATTATAAAAATGGAGACAAACCTGAGAGACAGAGGTGCACATGTAGATGCAAGCCTGCACACAGCAGTGGTGGCAGATCGACTGAGCCACTAAAGGAAAACGCCTCGCATGTTTAATGCTGAGTGGTTTTCATTGCCCTTTGTTGAAGGCATCTTTTCCTGGTTATAAAACTACAAAATGGGGACAGTGTTTCTCCTGCTAACACTTTGAAACCTATACAGGCAGATGCCAGTGAGAGAGTTGTTCTGTAAGAGCTGGATTCAGATGCTGGGTATGTTTGTAGAACTTAAACCCCTCTAAAATCAGGCCCACCTTTAAAGCAAGCAGATCTTTCAGAGGATGAGCAATTAGCTAAATAAATAAATAATGCTCTCTAAATTGTTGCCCATTTTCCAGCAATTTCCCCATTTCTTTCTGAGGTCATAAGTCCTTAGAGCTTGGACTTCCTTGCAGTTCTCCCAGCAGACTCACAAGCAATCCCACTGGAGCTCTGGGCACACTGGCGAACGTCTGAGGGAGCCACAGATGAGCAGCTTGTGTTCCATTTCCTCACCTGTGAGACCCCTAAATACAGTGAGCACCAGCTGGAAATGGAATGCCTGTCTCAGACCTTCACTGTCTATGACTTAGATGGGGAAGAGAGCACAAGGAGCTCTATGATGTCCCAATAAACTGGTCAATTACAGATAATAAATAATAACATAAAAGAATAATAATAAAAGAAACATATAAATCCACACTGACTGCAGAAATATTAATATTTTACCGTACTTAAATCCAGCTTTGTCCAACTTGCCATAGCAGAGCAACAAGCCTTAGGGAGCTTTAGGGAATGCTGGGTTCTAGAAGGCCAGGTCTCTTTTAGATCTGGACATCCTAATTCAACTCCAGCAAGTGCCTGGGGTATAAATAATTCATTAGTATTTCTCAGTTTGGAACTAAACTTCTCAGAGAATTTAGTAAGTGTGAATGTTGCTGCAGTAAACATATGCCGATTATTTTTTTAGAAGCTAGAAAATGAGGTTACTCCCAAAAAAGTGGGTAAAATAATTAAAATGTAAATTGAAATAAATTATTCACACTACTAAATTTAAATAAATGACTCGAACACCTAAACTCAATTAAGGCATGTTGTTAGTTAGAATACTCAGTATTGTACAGCAGATGTACAAAGCCAAGAACTGGCACCAAAAAAGTGTTCAATGTGCATGAATGTTTTATAGGTAACCGAGTGTATACCCTAAGGGCCTTGAATATTACATTAAATTATACATTTCTAATAAAGCAAATATAAATGAATATGGAAAAAAAAGTCAACTTTCAGCTAAAAACCCCAAATACTTCTTTCACGTGAGAGCTTTACCATTGCATAACAGTTGCAATATTATCTTGTTTAATAGCTTAAACACTGTTGTCAGCTAAATAACTGTGTGTATGCACGACAAGGCATAAGTGCCATTGGCAACTGTTGTGTAGTGTTATGGAAACCATTCTAAAATAAGACCACATTTACTGTCACTTAAAACTCTTTTAAAATTTTAATAGAAATAACATATTCAGCAAAACAGACTTATTAATTTCCTGTAACTCTTCCTGGGTTTTTGGGGTGTTTTTTTTTTCCTTTATGGCTCACTTGCAATCACAACAGCAAGCTACTGTCAAAGCCTAGCTGTAGGGATGGAATATTCCTGGCTCTGCAACAAGCTCCTAGTGTCAGAAGCAGGACTGAGGGGGTGGAATCTGGCAAGCAATCCGTATATTTTCTTTGCCATGGTTGTATAAAATACAGAATCACACGGTGAAATTTCATGTATATGTACTATTTAAGCCTAGAGCCTAAGCTCCACAATAGAAAGAATTTTTTTTTTGGCTGAAGAGGGGGAAGAGCAGCTATACAGAAGCTTTGTTAATATTTTTGACATATTTGGATGCTCAGCCTGACTCCACACTTTGAGTGGGATGGGATGTTCCAGCTTTGCAGAGTGAGCAGACAAGGACCCTGCTGTGGGGACCCGCTCAGCTCCAGCAGCACCAAGAGAGGGGAGCACAGAGCTGGGCCCGCCGTGACCCAGGGGCAGCTCTAGGGACCACTGAGACTCAGCAAAGGGCCAGGAAACCTGTGTTCCTTCAGCCCAGCAGGGGCTGGGAGGGGTTGGTGGTGTGACCCAGGAGTGGCAGGACTCGGGGTCCCGCAGTGAAGGGACTGAGCAGTCCCTCCAAGTGTTGGCCTTGCTGTTCACCTGCTGGAGACACACACGTAAATCCCATCTCTTCCAGAGACAGAGGAGATGATGCACTGGGAAAGAGCTGCTGATTTTTTTTTTCTCTCTAATCAGTTAAGATGTAAGCCAGTTTTGTCCTTGCAAAGCAACAGAACAGATATTGAACTCGGTCCTAATTGGATCTGTTAACCGCCTAACGAAGCCACTGCACATTAACCAGCTTCAATTACAGCAGCTATGAGTAAAGTGCAAGGGAGGAAAACAGCGTGGAGACGTTTTAGTCCTGGGTCCCAGACTGAACAGGGATTTTGTTTTGAGAGCCTAATATTGGACCATAAGGAGAGGGGGAAATAGGGAGCATCAGCTCTTTCTCTCCCTCAAAAGAGCGAGAGCCCAAACCTGCTCCACACAGACACAAATCCTTAAAGCAGGTTGTGCTCTTGGCCAGCAGCTGAGTGAGTAACTGCAAAGAAACATGCAGAATGCAGCCTTCTAAAAAGCCACGCTCTGATCCTTTACCTCCACCATTAGCACAGACTGGAAGCCAGCCCAGCGCAGAATTCACTGGGGAGAGCTTTCCCTTGACACCAGGCAACCTTGGGGCAGAACACATGGGTTGAGAATGACTCCTTCCTAAGTCCTACAGACCCCATCAGACGGGTGATCAGAAGAGAGTTAATGTTCTTTGCCTTGGCAGAGGACACCTCACAGCTGCCTGTCCTCATTTCAGGGACTGCCAGGGAACCCTGCCATGAGGGAAGGAGGAGGGAGGGGGAATTTGTGCCTGGGCCCAGCTGGAGTGATTTGCCATATCCCACAGGGAACTATAAAACTCCTCTGGTGAGGCTGGCATTCCTCCTGGTTTAACTCTGCAGCCAGGTCTTTCCCATAGGAAAGACGAGGAACCTTTCCCAGAAAGGAATACTTCAGTGTTAGGAGTGAATGAATCAGTTTTATGTGTAATTTTTGCCTAGCTTTGATGTGGTCTTGAATAAAGGGGAAATACCTACATCAAGTACCAGTCTTGGCTTCATTATTGACATATGAGTGGTAATAATTCAACTAATATTGCTATATGCAAGGAAAATGAAGTTTGAACCAGTAGAGGATACAGTGGTGCCTTAAGGAAGTTGGCTTTTTAAAGCCAAAAAGCATTATGAGCAAGATCAACTGGAAGAAGGAAATAAGGCAGAAAATATGAGAGCTTTGTAAGAACAACTTAAGGATATCTTATTTTAACAGGAGAAAGAAGGCTGTATCTCTATAAAAACACAACAGAATAGGCTCAGCTTAATAAATCAAAAACCTCTGCAGTAGGAAGTGAATGCAGCCATAAAAGTAAGCCTTACCAATAACGACAAAAAAGACAAATTCAATAGTAAAAGAGGATAGATAATTGACAAGAAAAACAAAAATGTGTTGTTGAGAACATTAATAAGGGAACAGTTTTTTGCAAAACATTTCTGGAGTGGAAAAAAACCGACTTGAAAGAGACCGATAGGTCTGTTCCCAAACAGAAACAACAGATACTTCTTTTTTATTCAGCAACAATGCAAAAAAAAGATCAATAAAGAAGTCTATGCTGTATTTGGAGGAAAGGATGAAGTATTTGTTAGATGATGATGGTAATATACTTTCTACTCCTACTGTGACTAAAGAGGATATTAATCAACAGCTAGTGTAGTTAGACATCGTTAAATCAGAAGTTCTGGATAATTTGCATTGAGAAATTTTAATGCAGCTGGCTGAGAAGCTTTTTTGGCAGGTAATGTTCATTTTTCAGTAACCCATGGACAGGAGAGAATTCCAGAAAACTTAAAAAATGCTAGTTCCTTATTAGTTCATTGAAAAGTACAGGCAAGATGGCTGAGACACAGAGCCTGTCAGGCTGAGTTCAGTATGGGACAGCAAAGGAAAAGCTCGTATTTAATTCAATTAACAGAGACTGAAAGGTGCATGATACTGTTAATGCTGATCAAGGGTGGAAAATATATCTGCTCAAGGTAATCTTAGAGATATTATTAGCCTAGTTCACTCAGGAAGAGCATTTAATAAATACACTTTGGCTTCAGTAACACATTGCTGTACAGCTGACAAAATAAAACTACTGACTTAGAAAGTTTAAAAGGAAATAAATCAATAGGTGTACTAAAGGTCAAACAGAATAGAAAGGCACACCGTAAGTTGGCTGTAGAGTAAATAACTGGAAAGGTAAAAGCCACCAGAAACAGAAACCTCTGCTGAACAAGGAAATCTGTAGTAGAGCCCAAATTGCTTCAACTTTAGGCAACCTAAATTTTGTATGTTCCAGACATATATTTCAGCCTGCTAACTGTGATGCTTCCTAAGCAGAGGGACAATTCAATGCAGGCTGTGATAGTTCTCATCACTAGCAATCTTTATATTAAAGGTGGATATTTCTCCCATCTCAGGCTTTAGTTCCACTATCGCTCCTGGAAGTGAGTAAAGCAGACAAAGTGTTCCAAGCCCAGCAGGACCTGCAGTTTGCCCCTGTGGCTCTAGATGCTCTGCAGGGTTACAACATGTATATTCCACTTGGAGATCCTCACCTCTCCTCACTTTCTTTTCTGCTAATTGCTTTTTTTACAGCATGTGGCATTGACTCTTGCAACAGTATCCTGGAAAGTTTATTTATAATGTACTAAAAGATGCAATCTTTGTTGCTGAACCAGATTTACAGTAGCAGCATTTTGGGTGATGAAACTGCAGTGCTCCAAGTTTTGTGAGTGATGCCTTACTTGGTTTGGGTTTTTTATTTGAACTCGAATAGAACAATCTTACTTGTTTTACATCAGGGAACACTGGAAGCAGAAGTGACTAATCTGATTGCTTATGACCAGCCCCTAGAAATTAATATTCTTCAATGCTAGGAGATACAAATTTCAGCCAGCCATACAAAATCCAACCTCTTTCCCAGGTGAATTTCACTGCCTCAGTCTGTGTCTCTTAAGATGTAAACAGATGCTGAGCATATGAGCTTTAGGGACAAATCAGCTGACCTTTAATGATTCCGTAAGTCCTTCCCTCACTTTCCATCAATAGCATACTTATTGATCACAGAGCTGGCTGGTACTGAATTCCTCTGGAGAAATTCAGTATCAGAAAGGCTAAGAAAAATCTTTAAAGTGCACAGCTTAATTCTCTGGTCTGTTGTCATCAAAACTGAACATCTGAAACTGCATTTTGCTAACCAAAATGGAATCTCTTCCCTTAACCCTCTTGGTATTGCTGCATTGGCTTCCAAGGTAAAATCTTCCCTTCTGCTAAAACCTGCTTGTAGGCAGGTGATTCAGCATGACTCCCCAAAGTCACATTGCTGTTTGGGAGCTGGGATGCATCAGTTCTTTGGGGAATCTCACTGGAGAGTTATCTATGAATTATGTCATCTGAGAAGGCTTCAGAGGAAATGTCACTGCTGTGATGACTTGCATCTGTATAAGTTGTCAAATTAAAGAAATAACGAATATTTCTTATTTCTTATTAAATCTCTGATTTTTCACTTCAATTACATGTCCATCTGCATGCATATCAGGTGTAATGTCACACCATTACTGCAGAAGAGTTGGTTGGCACTCCCAAAATAGTTTACAAGCTCTCTGGCAGTAATCACCGTCTTAGGAACAAGCTGAGAAGCAGTCACAAATTCAATTGAAAGCCTGCTGACCCTGACCTATCACGCCAGGGCCCTACACATCATTTTGCTGTATTAATACTCCAGAGAGGCAATCACCCAACACCCTCACATAGCAGTGCAGGATGGTGAAAACCTGGAGAGCTGATTCCCGAGAAATTCCATCACTCCATGGTCTCAGGAGTCTGCTCCAGCCTGAACAATCCTGTGATCCTATTCTATGATGGTTTGCACACTCACATTCCCTTTGGATTTGAAGTA
The DNA here is from genome assembly GCA_013397865.1 of Struthidea cinerea. Lineage (NCBI taxonomy): Eukaryota > Metazoa > Chordata > Aves > Passeriformes > Corcoracidae > Struthidea > Struthidea cinerea. The sequence continues at coordinate 551,239 of VZTI01003251.1, forward strand.
TTCAATGCATAAGAAGAGCCCATTTCTGCAGCACACATTCCATATGCAGTCCCTGCTCAACACCCACATGCTGCACTATGTCAAACCCTGTGTTCAGAGGATGTACAACGAAATTTGCCTCTTCCACTAATGCCTAAACTCCATTGCCTGCTGATGTATGGCCACAGTGCATCACTGGAGTGATGAGGGTCTGATGGGATATTGCCATCATTTATTACTGGAACATTATCACTGGCATATTATTGCAATGTATCACCAGAGCAGCAGCCAGCAGGGATGGAGCTGCAAGAGAGCCACGTATGTTTTATTAATTCCTAAGTGATAGCTGTAGGATTAGGATGACACAGAATCAGCATATACCCTGCTTTCCTCTCATTCACATGCTTGCAACATGAACTGGTATATTTTGTTTGCTACTTTCCAGGTGTGAATCACTTCCTTGCTGAAGTTTTAGATTGAGACCTTCATTCTGAAAACGTTGATAGCAATTATGAAATAACAAGGGCCAAAAGAAAGTGGGAATCTGATCCTGACTGTCTTGTTTTATCATCATCTCTATCATATATTTTAGGATTATTCTGTGGCCCTGACTATTATATTGTTTCACGTTACCCAAGGTATTATACAAAGACTTAGAGAATGGGCAGTTCATTAAGGTATGACATCTATTTACAATGACCTTTTTTTTTTTTGCATTTGTATGTGCATTTTAAAATTCAGTATCTCATTTGCTGCCAAAAATAACGTACAAAACCCAGAATATTCCTGCCACTCAGCCACTCAAATTGGTAAAATGACATCAGGTACTTAAACATCTTGATGAAACCTGAGTGTTCTTTCTCCCATCAATGTTAATTCTGCCTGTCTCACCATGCTTTGCACAAAGCAAGAGTGTATTTATATTACAGTGTCTCTTCCACAGTCATTGCCTGGAGGAATTCTGAAAGCTCTCCTGCAAATGTCCCCTGGATTTATTTCATTGTACTACCAGAAAATAACATTTGCTGCAAGCTTTATATAGAGCAACTTCTGCAAAGTGATCCCAGTGTCAGCCTGTCTGATTCAGTCAGGACTCTGTTTTAGTTAGTGATAAGGCTCCTATCTGCATCCCACTAGGATCAGACAGAGATATTGGATAACTACATTTAGTTCTTGCTACCCACTGGAGGATTGCATTCATCATATCTCTGCTACTTCTGGCCATTATCTATCAGTACATAAATATCTTCATCTTACTTAGCATCATGCATTGTTAGGCTAAAACTGACTCTCTGATAGACCCCTTCAAATTCCCATCATTCATCCATCCCTAATCTATTGTAGTAGAAGATTAGGGATGAAATGTAGAGCTGCATATTTTTAAAAAACACTGATCTAGTTTCAAGTTGCTGCCCTAGGTGAGACAGTCAGCTTGCTTGACCAGGGTTGTTCAGACACAGAGAGGCAGGAGCAGACAGCCCTGAAGATGAGCACCCTGCGTGGTTGGTAAGCTGTGATCCCAAACTAGAGGTAATCTAAAGAGCACAGCACCTTCTCTGGAGTTAGTTCTTGGGTAAACCTGGTACTGTAATAAACCCCAGCCCCAGAAGATCCTGAGCAGTAGAGCAAACTGTGAGAGAAGGGGTGGGCAGTGGTAGGTGAGGAGCCAGGGGGACACAGACTCTCTGGAGAGATGCTGCGGAGCACTTTGGCAGGAAGGAGCCCTTTGGCAGGAAGGAGCCCTTTTACTGGTACATTTGGCTGTCACTCAGCACCACTCAGGGCTGGNAGGAGCACTTTGGCAGGGAGGAGCCCTTTTACTGGTACATTTGGCTGTCACTCAGCACCACTCAGGGCTGGCCATCGTCACTGAAAAGACAGAGCATGGTAGTGATAGAAGTGAAATGTCGCAGATTATACCTGGCTGTCTGAAAAAATGTCTTGTTTCTGGAGAAAGACTGCACATGTTTGGTTTTTTTAATTCTTCCTTCCTCTCTCCCAAGAAATGGTTAATGCTCATGTAGCAACACGTAGATCAGGAGGTTAATCCCAGAATGTGCAGTGCATTAGGCATGATAAAAGTGAACAAAACAGCAACATCTGTTTCAAATGACAGCTTCTCATTAATCTGCACATCCACTGCTGAAAAATATGGATTACACTCAGCAAGAACCCTGCCTAGATTAGTAGTTTAGCAGCCCAAGTCCTCTTGCCTATTGTCAGCTAGATTGTCCCTCGCTGAACACAGTGACTTCCCCAGGACTGCCTGCAATAATAATGGGCATTCATTTAATCATGTTGCCTGACACATTGCAGGGAATTCAGTAAAAACTGGTGGAAGGGATAGAGAGCTAGTGGAGATTTAATGTCCCTCTCTTATTTCTGCATATGTTGGCTGGATGAAAGTGTTTAAGCTCAGCCTCAGATGTCGGTGTCATTCCCTGACCAGCAGTAGATGTACTCTTCCAATGCAGTGTGACTTCTGCCATCACAAGAAAACATCTGCAGGATGGCACAAGTTTTGGCAGCCCTGCAGAAGGGTGTTTAAAACCTTTTGTCTCCTTTCCCCTCAAGAACCCAGTGCAAAACTAAGAAATAATGGGTTGGGAATTGAAGGAAGGTCCTGAAGCAGGTCTGATTAGAACTAGAAAAAAAAAAAACCAAACCCACACAACACACTTTGTACACTGCTACCACCTAGTGAATTAAAAGAAAACAAAATCTCCCTCTGAACTAAAATGAACCAAACCTGAGGGTGTGAACCTTCATCATTGAGGTCACTGGGACTTTTGCCATTGACTTTACTTGGAACAGTACTTAATGGGATAGGCCATATTAAACATCAGGCATTTGAACTTCAAGGGCAATTACAGAAGGTACCAAGGAGTGTTACATATATTTGTGATCTAGATAATTGCCATAATTTGTCCAGAATAACACTGAACCTAAAGAATCATTAGCAATTACTGCTTTAAGTCAGTGCAAATAGGTTGAACTGGATGAAAAGACCCATCTGAAGACTGGAAAAAAGGGCAGCTTTTTTATGTGTATTGCATTTTATTTTTCAAATTAGGTTAAACCTTAGGAAAGACGTTTACACAGCAGCTCTGGAAACCTCAGTTCTGCACTGGTGCAAAGAATTTCTCCAGAGAGTTTGGCCAACTTGCCTTCTTGCTCTCTGGGGCTTCCCCAAAGCAGGAAGGAACCAGCCACTCCCACTCAGTCTTTAGCTCTGATTTAGTGGGCATTTTTCTCCGTTAGATTGGCACGTGGTAACTCATCTCCCAAGTCAGTCACGCTGAAATGTCAGTGCTAACATCCAGTGCTATTAAAATCCACACTGATTTTGACACTTCCTCCTGCAGAGTCAGCATTTTATTTACCCCAAGGCATACTTTCACTGGCAATGTGAATCACAGTATAAAGTGTCAGGTTTAAATGATTCATACCTTATTTGCAGTACTTGATCCTTTCTTCCCTATCCTATGCCAAGAGAAATCCCTTCCAAACTGATCTGCAGGATAGATATGAAACCAGATGACTTATGCCACTGCTCTGCTGCCCTGTGACTGTCTGGAGATGCTGAATGTAATCATGGCACACCGAAGAGTGGCAGAAGAGGGTTCTCAGCACTTCTGGAAATGCAGGTATCAATGTCACTCTGATCCCTCTTACCTATCTGTAATAATAGCTGGGAAGAATGCAAGGACCTTAATTACCTGATATTAATAATACAAATGCACTTCTATGCAGCCGTGCTTTAATCACTTTCACAATATTTATCATCGTTAGTCTCATACCATAGTTCAGCAAAGATCTGAAGTGTGTTCATAACTCAAAGCACCAGTGTTTTACCCTTTATTTCTCAGCCTTAAAATGAGGGACATTATTTGAGGCTGAGCCTAGAATCACATCTCACAACAGCCCTACTTTTGTGCCAGTTATGCTGTGTTTATCTGGAGCTCAGATATGTTAAGAAGAGAATCTTTCTAACACAGTAGAACACCCAATTAATTACCTCTCTCTTTTTTTTTGTTTGCAATGGAAATTGTTTATGTTAAAGCCAGCTGAAAAAGAGCTCTGTGGAACCTTCTGCAAAGCAGTTTCTTGTCACAAAAAAAATTAATCTTGCAGTAATTAAATCTTCCATAGGTTTATTATTTTAGAAATATTACTATTTATGCATCATAAAAATCATGCTTTAGAGGAAGAAAAAAACTTTAACATTTTATCAATGTTAGTCTCAATTTGAAAATAGCTTCTTGAATGGTCTGTATTAGAGAACATAATGTTGGAAGTAAAATCAAACTTTTGATTTTTTTTTCTGAATTTTCTGTAATGTAGGTTTCATGATATAGGGGGTCTCCTCAAAAACCTGATTCTGATATCTTAAAATTTCGGGGGAAATTACAGTGTGTACAGTCCTCTTTGCATCATCCTCCCAGTTTCCTTAAGAAATTCTCTGCTTTAAGCATCTCTTTCAAACCTGTTAAACACCTTCCCAGTGGCTGATGTGCCATTTCACAGCAGCCCTGGCTCACTGGCTGCCTCCCCCCGAGCCTCCTGCAGTGCCTCACCCATATTCATTTTAACTTGTTCTTTGTGTTGCTACATAAAGCATTATTTTTTTTCTTTCTTCAGGGCAAATGGATGGGATCTGTAAAGCAAGTGATTTTAAAATGCATCTTAACTTTCAGATCAGCCTGTGAGAAATTAATTTCCACTTAGTTTTTGGAGTCATTCCAACTCATCCTCATGAGTGAAATATGGGCATCAGAAGGTGGAACAGAAAATACAAAGCTAATGATCTGGTTCATGTTAGTTAGTTCTCTCTTAATCCTTTGAAAGATTGCATTTCCCGTCTCTGGAATTTCCTCTCACTGACGGTTTTTAAAAGAAACAAGACAATATTTGCCATGCATTATATATCAAGATTAAATCAAGAAGCGAAGATGATCTATTCACCATCCCTCTAAGCCTCTCATAATTAGGTCTACCAGCTTTCAAGGACAGTACTGTCTGAGCTTTAAGAATAAGAATTCCCATTGAAATTTAAAATGTCTCCCAGAGTAAAGTTAGAAAGGACAAAAGGGACCTAACCTTTACCCCTTACCCACCCTGGCTGGCCTGAGTCATGAGTACACAAGGGCTGCAGACCTGCAGTCACTCTGCTCCTGAAAAGCGGACCCTGCTCCTCCCCAGGCAGCCTTGGGCCACAGCTTTTTCAGTTCTGCTCAGCCCTGTGGCAGGGACCACATTTAAATTCCTACCCACTGCAAGCCTCCCAAGTGTTGTAGGCTTTTCACCCCATTTTTTGTAAACCTGCATTGCCTTCAGCCGAGCTATCTCCAGTGTTTTTGCTAGAAGCCGCCTCAGGAGGGGAGGTAGGAGTCCATGCCCAGCCTTTCAGTGGTGCTGGGTGGCTTTAGCAGTGTGACCCTGTGTGAGGCAAGGAGCTGGAACCAGCAGTACCTGGGGACGTCTCTGCATTCCTGCCCTCAGTGGGGATAAGAGCAGGTGACACAGCACACTGTGGCTTGGTGGCCCCCAGTCAGACCAGCCCTGCAGCAGGCTTTCCTGCACCCAGCATTTCCCAGAGAAGATGGAAACTTTCCAGTCACTCAGGGAAGTTGTCCTGACAAATCCCCTGCTGTGGCCCACAGGCTGCTGCTGTGACACAGACTGGACAGCAGTGGTCCCTGGAAGAGCTGGGGGGGTTCAACCCACACTGGTCACTCTGTTTTCCTCTGCAGCTGGCTCTCCCCAGCCCTGCATCAGTCCCAGCAGAGCAGAGCAGAGCAGCCACCCTACTCCTGTCCTTCTCTGAGAGCAGCCACCCTGCTCCTGCCCTTCTCCGGGAGCAGCCACCCTGCTCCTGCCGTTCTCCGGGAGCAGCCACCCTGCTCCTGCCCTTCTCCGGGAGCAGCCACCCTGCTCCTGTCCTTCTCCGGGAGCAGCCACCCTGCTCCTCTCCTTCTCCGGGAGCAGCCACCCTGCTCCTGCCCTTCTCCGGGAGCAGCCACCCTGCTCCTGTCCTTCTCCAGGAGCAGCCCTGCTCCCTGGGGCAGATCTGCTGCTGCCTACAGTGCAAACCCCAGGCACAATTCCTTGGAAGTTTGAAACACCCCTGCAGGATGGACAGAGTTGGTTTTGAGGGATATCATGGAAATATGTTTATTAGAAGTTCATCTAAATGAGAAATGACAATTAAAATAGTATCAAGTATTTCTCCTTCTCTCCCCAAATTTCCTCTTCTGTCCAGCCAGTTCTACCAGCAGAGGTACAAAAATAATGTAAGAATGTAAGTTATCAGCAGTATTACTGATATGCAAATATAATAACCAACATTTGTTGATGTTGTGAAATGAACAGTAGATTTAAAGAGATAGCAGGCTCTTCTGTTCACTTACAAATATGTATGCAGGGAGGGGGGGATATTTGCATGAAACCATCCCAGACATCATATTTTTACTGTCATATTTACAGTCCTGCAGAACATTTTCAGACAACTATCCTCTTAAAGAAATAGCATCCTATCACAGTCAGATGGAAAAGGGTAAATTTGAGGAGACAGTCTATTCAATTTTGTTCCAATAGACTTGCAAGCACTTTGCTTTTGTCTACTATTATTTCAAATGTCGGGCTGCAAAATTCAGTCCAGCTCCCAGTTCTGGTAATCAGAAGCTGCAAAGAAAATGCATTTGTTCTTTTCCAAACAGAAGATTTGAGTTTTTAAGTGAATGAAAGTTTCTTGGAAACAGCAAATTTCAGTGTTCATTACTGGAGATCAAGATTTAGCATGGAGAGGCTTTTGTAATTTCTCTCAAAAAAGGTAGCTTGTTTAGAATTTCAGAATTTCTCATCTTTCTTCTTCCTCCTCCCCCAGCCTTAGAAGATACAGGTGGTAGGTGTCTAAGACTATAAAATAAGGCATTAAATCAGAGAGCTTGTGTTTGTCCTACTTCCTTCACTTTTCTACATTCAATTCCACGCTTAATAGGAGGGAAGACAAAAGAAGGAGACATTTTCAATACTCAGACCTTAATAATATCCCTCTGGGATTACCTGCAGCTCAATACATCATTCAAAAGCAAAGATTAAAAGTAATAGTCACGTTAATATTATTTCACAATCCACAAACATAAATCCTCATTTGTTATTCATGAGCTTATCACACACACCTCTTAAGGAGCAAAATATTGCAGCATGTGCAGAAAACAGGAACACAAAGTAAACAGTGAAGGGCAGGCAGACAACTTTATAGCTCATTTAAGGTAAAGATATTGCAGGTATGTTTGCTAACAGAGTGGAAGTGTTGCTGCCTGGCTTTGATGATGCATCATGCAGAAGCATTTACTGTTTCCCTAATCATGACTTAATCAGACCCTGAAGTGCCCACTTCCTAAGTGTGTTGTTTTAAAGTGATGGATACTTGTGGAAGGAGGTGGTGGAGGGCAGCCATGCCTTGCACATCCCCCTTCGTGTGGGGTGACAGACCCAGGGAGTGTCACACAATGCCACGAATGAGATGGACTCCCTTGCTCAAGGAAATTCACCCACCACCCACCAGGATATTTCTGCTTTCTGCATTGAATGAGCTGCTGACCTTGAGCACTGAGAGCCTCCTGGGCTCAGAACACACTGCTCCTGCACGCAGGGCTATTCCCAGAGAGCCTGCAAGCAGCAGAGGCCGCAAGAATCACTCACAGGCAGTCATGGGTGGCTCCTGCCTAAACGTCCCATCAGGGGCAGTTGGAGATTCAGAGCTGAATTTTATTTCACAAGTGAGCTCCTCCAGGTGCCAACCCATCCCTTCACTGCCCACTGTGTGACCCGCTGAGCTCTGAGGAGTTCGGGCAAAGCCACGGGGTCTGTAGGTGACACACACAGCCTGCCTTGGCTCTGTCACCGTCCGGGCTTGAACCCCAGCCAGGAAACACATGCACAGTCCTCCTGATGGTGGTTACTGTAGAAACAGAAAGGAAACTTTCACCAATGCTTCTCTCTTATTTCCCAATAAATAGCAGCATCTCCCCTAGAAACTATATCGATCTCTAGTTGTTCAAATAACTACTATTACAGAAGTAGATGAACTCTCCCCTGATAGACCTGTCAGACTCCCTGCTGATGAGAAGCCTTCCATGCAATCCATATCCACAATTGCTTTGGAAGTCGACAACGGGTGTTCCCTCCCTTTCCCCCTCCAGCTATATCCCTGTAGCTTTCTTCAGTTTCAACCTCCTATGCTTTTTTAAGCTGATACTTGTTTTGAGAAACTGCTGGAGTTGTGACAGAAACTTCTGAGCTCTCCCAGTAATTGGCCTGCCTGTGTGCAAGGGAGGGGTTGATAATGACAGTGCAAGGGAAGAGAACCTTGAAAACTTCTTGTCTTGGGAAGCTCCTGCCATCGATCAGGTGGCGTTGCATGAGCTTGCCTTGCGCATGCAGTGCTCTGTGCAATGAGTGTTTCCTCTCTACTCAATGTCTCCTCACATATTTATAGACACATGGTTTGATTTTACACATTAAACCTATTATGCCCACGTTTTTTTATTTCTATATCTATTGCAAACCGTTTCCTCCGGCTCAGAGGAAAAAGGCATTAAATACACAACTTGTTCCGCTGGAACAGTTGCAAGTTTGCTGATGAAGACTCAAACACCAAGAGCTACCCAGTTCAAGCAGATCTCATTATTAACTGGAACTACTGAGAAACCTAACACTCATCATGTGTTAAAACATTTTGTTGTACAAGGCTTAAGCAAAAATTAGCACAGACTGTATCCTCAGCTGTCACAGGCTGACAAAGCTGCACTGGTTGCACTGGAACAGCACTGCTTTATGGAGCACAGACTCTGGCCTGCAGCAGCCCTGTCCCAGGCGAAGACAATCTGCATTCCTCCTAAAAATAATTAATTGAAAGCTGTTTGGTAGCTTTCCTGACAGATGGGTAACACAGTCTGCTGCCTGATTTTCTGATGCTCATGAAGTGACCTGACTGAGCCAGCTAAGTTCTTAATACTTCACCACCTCGGCACCCAGGGAGCAACTCAGGCATCCTGCTTTCACAGGTTTTTTTGTTTTCTTAACTCTTGAGTGGGAGAGACAGAAAACAAGTTCTGCTTATGCTCCTCTTTTCTTCTGAGACGAGGGATGAAGGAACACCCTTCTGAGCAGGTTTAAGGGCTGAGGGTGGCTGAGTCAGAGCTGTCAGGTTTGCTGTGCTCTTGTTCAGCCCTCCCACATCTGCCCTGGTGTTGCACAGGAGGACAAGGAAAGCTGCTGGACAGCACCACTTCAGCTTCCCAGCAGCTCTCACCACACCGAGCAGTCAGCGTCCTGGACCTTCCCACAGAAACAGCTTCAAGAGAGGTAGCTGGGAAAATGAGTGTATTCATCCGTCACCTATAGGTGCAGGTAACAAAAGCCTTGGGAACTCACCTTGATGCTGCTGCCTCTGTAGTTGTCCTCAAACGGTGCAGAAAACTGGGTGTGTGCTGGAAATCTATTCGCTTGCAAAGGAGCTGGGTACGTTGATTATCCTGTGTCAAACATTATTGTATGGAGTTGGGCAAAGGGGGGAGGTTATAACCACACTATGACAACAAAGCTTTCGAATTCCTCAGGTGCGGGCCACCTGCTGACAAGCTCCCTACTTAAATGTCACTTAGCAAAGCTTTTGGCGCTGGTGTTTTCCTAAGTGTATTTCCCTATTCATCTTCCAGATAATTTTATTATCTGCCTGAGTGAGGCTCAAAGAAAGGCTTATGCAAAGGTATCTCCCACCAAGACTCATCCCAGTTTGAAGCTGACTATTCCAGGCCTTTTCGGGATTAAAACAAAGTGCTCACTCACAAATTTTCCTTCTCCAACATAACAGGCATCCCTTTTCCACATTTCCATTTTTAAATGTAAAGAATATTGCTGCCAGTCAGATATTGCAGCCTGTTCCTCTCTTACCTTAAGAATGAAGAATTTTAGTGTAGAAATTACTGCTTGCAGACACCAGAAGGGATCAGCAGATACGTCTCCAAGTTTTTTTGGTTTTGTTTAAAGTGACATCTGCTTGAAAATTTTCAAGTGTCTGGAAAATTACAATAGGTCTCCTGGGAATGGATTAATAGGCTGCAGACATGCAAGGCAAAGCTAAATGCTGAATAAAATACCTCACCTAGCACTGCAGTTCATCAGCTGGGTTCCCACACCTGCAATAAACCTCACCCATCTGTGCCTGCCCATGCAGCTTTCAACCTTCACCAAGGAGGGAACTCCAGGCACAGTAAGGTCAACCCCGGCACAAATTCTTTGATATTATAAAGTAATCAGCTCATTTAGCAGAAAAATGTTGACTCTGTCTCTCAAAAGTAGAATAAGCAGGCAAGGATTAGGTTTTTCAGTAACTAAATACTCCAGAAGGTAGAGCTCCAAAGCCTGTGGGTGTTAATGCACTCTGGTTTTGCCAAAAGGCTACCAAGGTGTCCAGGCTGCAATCTGAAAAATGCTGTCTCAATATCTGGTATTGATTACTGTGTGGAGATGGGGAACAAGCTCTGAAAAGAAAGACAAGCTGTAGGAGAAAAGGTGAGAGAAACTGTCCCTACAGACACACCTAAATTAATGGGGGGAAAAAAAAGGCTTAGGCCAGAGCTACAGGAAAGAGAAACTCTTTCTTCTTCCTGTTTAGTAAGAACAATTAAAATAATTATGCAGTTAAAACTTTGTTCATTCTGTGGTGACCACGACAGAGTAGCTTGGTAACCCTGCACAACTCTAATTTCACATGGTTTCTAACACTCTGGCACTCCTTGCAGAATGTCAGGAATCGTCGTTGCTGGTTGAGATGCTTGGGTTGGCAGTTCAGAAACCTGAGACGTGGACATCAGAGCAGTCAGTGTGCACGCACAGAGAGCACAGGGAAGCTGAGCTCAGCCTGCCTCATGCAGCCCAAGCCCAAGAGGAAAAGGAGAGTATTTTTCCTGAAGAATGCTCAGCACATCCATCCCCACACCGGCAGAATTCTGACGTACTGACTTGATATTAACTCCAGTGAGCCTACTCTCATCCTTACATTTAAAATCTGTATATAAGTACTTTTCTAGACTGAGCACCACAGTGCATACCCCATGTCAAATTAAACCTGTGCTACATGATTTACTGCTCTATTTTGTGCATATTAAAAAAAAAAATCCCTTCAACTCTCACATCTTTTTATGTTGTTATATATCTATCTTGCAAGATTCTTTGTGATCCCCATATAAAATGCTTCATATGAGTGAGACTTCAACCCGACAGGGAAATTCTTTACTCAGTCCTCATCTGCATCACTGATCTGGCTTAAAAGGCATTCTTAGCCTGCTCTTTTGTCATGTACCTCTAGGGAGTGGTGCCACACGGACATGAGTGCACAGCCCATGTTCCAGGAGCCACCAAGTGACACTGTGAGAAGCCAGCAAGGAAGGGAAAGAGGAAAGAGGGAAGGGGAAAAG
>VZTI01003251.1:562759-604990 GCA_013397865.1 Struthidea cinerea
GAAGGGAAGGGAAGGGAAGGGAAGGGAAGGGAAGGGAAGGGAAGGGAAGGGAAGGGAAGATGAAAATGCTTGAAGAAGATGAAAACCGCTGGATTTTATATGTGAATCTCAGTGCAAATAAGAGACAGGTAGAGAGAAGGATTGTTGGTAAATTCAGTTTGGAAGCCAGCTCTGTGATTTATTTGCTGATGGCCATCACATAGGTTATGCATAACTAAGGGCACTTGTGTGTGCATGTGTACATAATACAAAACTTTTTAGTTTGACAATATTGATTGAAATCCTTTCGGTTTGATGAATGAGTGCATTATGCAGTGAACAGTGAAAACAGCCTTGATGAGTCATTGGCAGGATTTTCCCAACTTTTTGAAGGTATCCTCTCCCGTGGGCTAGAAGTCAGAAATGTCTTCCCAGTGTGCCTGCTTGAGCTCAGTTTTTGACTGTGACAAGACAAGCCCAGGTATTACTTCAAGCCTGTCAGTTCCGTCCACCTCTCCAAATCCCTCTACACCTATCCTGATACACACATGGAGGATCAAGGGATGGAAAGTCTCTCAGGGTTCCTTTGGACTTGCAATGCAGCTCTTTCATGTTAATTTTCCTTTCCCTTTTCCTTCACCTCAATTCACTCTGACGCCTTGCCACAATATTGTCAGTCTCAGAGAAAACAACAAGCCAAAGCAGATGTGCTGAACACATGGTCACCAACAGGAGCAGTTCCCAAGCAAAGTTAGCATGTGAAATCATTCCAAAAGAGGGATGTCTTATCCAAAAAATAATCTACATCTGCTCCTGTTGTTTGGTGGATTGAAAAAAAACCCAAACAACTTCCAAGTTTACAGTTTGAATTTACCCAATGCTCTTACATTAGGAGGGTGATGATTTTAGACAGTCTGATACCATTATAATGAATTTCTCTTTTGTTGAATAACGGAGACACATAACTTTTCTAGTGTTTTTTTAAAGAAACAGCATCATATTACAAAGGCCCTTTATGATTTGGTGTCACAGGGGTGACGAAGGGTAGCACCATAATTGTGCAGAAACTCTAAGAAATAGAAATCTGCTGAAAATTACCATTCTTTAAGGGAAATATGTGGTTTTTCAATTAAAAAAAAAAAAAAAGGCTACTTTACTTTAATGTTTCTTTATTCATTTCCTTTGTCCTCTAGAATTTAGGTAACTACCCTTAGACTGGGCTGTGCCCTGATCCAAAGACAATGTATAGAACAGAAATTGGACATTTTACTGCTGTTTCTGTTCCATTTGAGGGAATGTGAGCAAACACCTGGAGAACAAGATACATCTGGCAAGCTCTAAAGACAAGCTCAGCCTGCCAAGGAGAGAGCACAGAGTGCCAAGGTCTGGCTTGGGTGTGAAGATGAGGAGGCCACTTTCTATCCAAATCTTGACCTTTTAGCTGAAGGTTTGTACTGTATAAGCCCATTCACTATTCTCCCTGATAGGGGCCACCACTCTAAACAGACTATAAATAGAACAGGTACAGAAAAACAAGTAACAGTTAAAGAAATGGGATAGCAAAATCCGTGCCCATGTTTGGGAGGAGTGGCCAGGAAACTCAGGCACTGAAAGCATGCAGCCTGTGCATCACTGAGAACTTGTCCAGCTTGAACACAGCACCCTGAGAGACTTGCTCTGCTTTGATTGCCCATACATTGATTGAGTACGTACCACCTGTTAACATACAGAACAAAGCACCTCCACCAAGAGCATTTGGTAAATAAATTACTTGGAAAATATTATTAAGCTCAAACCCAATGTTTTACCATGTTTGATTTGCCACCAGATGCTGTGGGATCTGAGGAGACAGAGAGAATAAAAAAAAAGTCAAACAATGGCAATGAGAGACAGAAATACAAGAAAAAGAGGGGTTTTGTTAAATTATAGTCAGAAGTGAACACAAAGCTCTTATTCTACTCCGGACTGTGTCATGCACAACAAATATTGACTTTTCATGGAAAGTAAGAGTCCCTGACAGACTTTGCCATACACCTTATGGAGGGTATTGTGTCTCCTTCAAAAAGCAAATAATACATGAAGATGATACTATTTTCTGTGGTGCATTACCCCACATGCTGCAACAGGCTGATGCACAGGTTAGTGGCAAGGAGGCAGTTTCTCCTGTTGAAGGCAGGTAATAAGCCCTCAAAGTGTTTTTTACTGAGAAGACGGATGTCAGTAAGAGCAGCTGGTGCTAATGCCAGCTAAACTTTCATCTTTTTTCCCCTTTCCCTTTCCCTGATGAGGAGGGACTGTTAGTATGAGCAAGCAGTAACATTCCTCTTAAATGCCCTCTATCAGTATTAGGGGCTCCTTCTTTCAACTGATAAACATTTTCAGACTCCCTTCGAGAGTGACAAGCGTGTGTGATTCCCGGAAAATTCAGTTAAAAACGTTAATAACCTGCCAAAGACTGTGGCTAGGAATGAGCAATGGCCACTGGAAGGATACAGCAAGAGCTGATTGAGTCTTCCCAGATCACCCTGCTTGGGATCTTTCCACCCTAAACTGAGTTCACAATGGGGCCAACAACCCCATCACAGTCCAGAGAAAACCCTTGGAAAGGCCATGGTCCAGCTAATGTGCTACAGCCTGGGGAGAGAGATTCCATTCTCATCATCCCTGCCCTTCTTCAAGGGCACTCTGCCTTCTCCAGCATGGAAGTGTTAGTGTTGGACAACGCAGCCTTAGTATCACTGAATTCTTTCATTGTTCTTAACCTAAACCCAGGCCCCAAATCCAGCTGCAGCTCTGGGCACCAACAGCAAATTGAGTGAAATCCACCAAACAGCTTCAAACTAAAACATGTACTAAGGTGTTATTTTTTTTAAAGCTGATATTCTGCTTTACAGGATCATACCAGAGAGCACCAAAAGCTCTGCCCAGGAGCATGTGCTTCACAGCCAGCTCAGCTGTCTGCAGAGACCAACACCAGCTACTGTGCCAGTTTATTCTCTTCTATTTCCTCTCTTTTTATTATATTTGAACTGAAAGTTACTCCAAATCAAACCACTGACAGGGAGATGAGGCACAGTGGGTGTGTGCTAAGCAAACCTATATTGCACTGAAACCAAGACCCGCACTGGAGTTCTTGCTGTTTTCCAGGTCATGGGATACTGCACCAGCATCCTGGTCCCCAGCAGAGATGACACTAAGAAATACTATTTATTCAGGTATCCACGTTTTAAAGTTATCCAGTGACTTGGGAAGGAGATTTTTTTTTTTCACCCCCTTTTGCTTTAAAGCAAGTGCAGGACGAGGTTATATGACTAGTTGGAATCAATGCAGGTTCTTAATGATGCATGAAATGAAACATTGCTGTCCAGTGCACAGTGAATATTCAGAGTTCTGCTCTATGATAGATACATCCTGTGCTGCTCTGACAGGGCAGAAACAGCCCCCACAGCAGCTGCTGCTCTGCCCTGCACCCCAGCCTGGATTTTGTGTCGGATGAGTTGCCATCTTCTGCTGCTACACTATCTTCTTCAGGCTCATACATCTGGCAGCCAGTTAAGTCCCTTTAGCCAAGGGGTAAATAGAAAGCATTTTCCATGTCATGGTTCCTGCTTTGAGAAATAAAAAAAAAGTCATGGACCTTACAGAATTTCTAAACACCCACATATTATCTGGGACCTCTGAAATTCAGGCCTGATTATTTGTACATGGTAGTCCAGCTTTTTGCACTTTTAATAACTGTGAAAATGTGGCCTGTTGAAGCTGGACCGAGATGAATTGAAGCACTGCTCAGTCAGGGCAAACACGTCTGTAGCTCAAATACTGAGTTTCTGAAAGCCTTCTCACGTCAGAAGGCAGAAGCAGCATGGACAAGATGGAGTACTTACCACTCTTGCGGAGATGATTTTGGTATAAGATAGAGAAGAATTAAATAAACAAATGAGAAGAGAAAGGTGTAGGTTTCCCTTCAGCAGAGTCTCATCTCCAGTGTAATTTCCTCTTTCCTAAAAGAGTGGACACAAGCAGTCAGGGAAAACAAGCTTTTCAGGACCTAGTATGAAAACCAACCCCCTTATCTGATGCAGGTTGCTGCATTGTTTTAGATTCATAACCTGTGCATGGCCAGATGGCTCTGAAACTCTGCAGTCAAATCCTAAAATGAAGGCGGGGAGTTCAGAGGGAATCCACGTAAATTGCAGAAAGAAGAGTTACTGCCCTTTTGCCTGTGGCGTAACAAGACAGACCTGAGGCAACTGCAGCAGAAATCCCTGCCTGCACATCTTTGCCTTGATTTCGTGGGCATCAGCTGGTTCAGGACAGCCAGGCAGGACTGAGTCCGACATGAGAGGAGCAGGTGTGGGGCAGGCAGTGGGACAGGCATGGGGCAGGCATGGAGCAGTGGCAGCTGCTGCCTTCAGCTCTGTTTCCCAAAGCAGCAGGACTGCTCCATCCGACAAACCCTTCGAGCAGGCAATGGGACAGCACCTAATGCAACAGGGGAACCTGTTCCTGGTGCCTTTCATGTTTAATGGCACACAGAGATTTCCATATTCCTCCTGTTTCTCTTGATAAATAATCTGGATGTTCCTTCTCGTTGCTTTTATCCAGACACAAAGGACAGTGCAAGCCACCTGCTGTGCCTCATCTTTTCTCCTGATCGACTCTATTTAAAATGAAAATCCAGCCAGAGAAAGGACACCAAGGGCTGCTTGTTCAGTATTCCCTCTGTGCTTAGATGATTACACCAGGGAAGAAAAAAAGAGGGACAGCAAAACCAAACAGTAGGAGGCCAGTATCCAACAGTAGGAGAGAAGAAACCTTTTTATCCTCCAACTATTGCAGAAAGTCAGAAGAGGATCTGTTAGTGAATTGCAATTTGTTCTCGCCTGTCCCTTGTCCAGGGAGGACTGTAGTGTTACTACCTCATTTTCAAATATTTCAGCCTGTCTGTGCTAATTTTCCATGCCTTCCTCCCCACCCCCGCCAAGTCCTGCTCCTACCCACCTGACTTCAGCTTCATCTTCATCTTTTAAAGCAGCTTGAATCGCCATCCCAGACCCACCAGATTTATGGTTAAAATTAAAGCTTTGGCAAGCTTCTGTCACTATGTTGCCCATTACCGTGGTACAATATAATGTAATTAATGTTTTTATGTTTAAGGAAGAGGAGGCACATATGTTCCTCAGCTGCTGATGAACAGATTTATAGGTAACACATCTGAGTCAGTGCCCATGTTTAGACACAAGCCTGACAGACCACTAATCATTTTCTAAAGGCTGTGCACCACTGCCCTGCTTCCCTGGATTTGCAGGCAGGACTGTGCTGGGATGCCATAGTGAGATGATAGATTTCAGGTGACACAAGGGGAGGAAGCAAAACATCAGTAAATGTTTCAGCATATCTATCTCTTCATAAGCAGATGTTCTTGCTTAACACGTACCATTAAGCTGGAGCACACCGTGTGCCTTCTTAAAGACAAACCCAGCCTGCTCAGGGTAGGCAGCTCGCAAAGGCACCTGAGCCAGCCTCTCTTCTGGCCTCAAAAATTCTAGCATATTTCCAGCAAAATCCTCTGCGTGGAAGAGGGGAAGCTGTCCATCCACAGCAATGCAAGAGGACTGAGCTTATAACGTAGAGAGACCTTTCCCATCCCTTGTTGCCACTGCCATTCTGACTGCACTCAGCTGAGCGGGACAAGTGCTGGAACGGTGATGGGTGGCACCAGTGACCCCTGGCAGAAAGGCAGGGCACACAGTTCTGGATAACCAACCCTCCAGCTGCCTCAGCAGGACGTTCCAGATGCCCATCAGAGCACTGCCTTTGTCACCAGGTGAGGGGTGGGGGGTGTTTAACCACCACCAGTTTCCACAGCATTTCCTCAGACCTGCACTGACCTGACCACGGCGAGGCTCAGCAGTGGCCCGGGACAGCCACTGTCACACCCCTCCTCGACAGGGAATAGAATGGATGAGTTCATGGCTCAAGATGAAGCAGGAAGATCCCTTCCCAGCTACCATCCCAAGCAAAGTAGACTTCACTTGGGGAAGATTAATTTAATTTACTGCCAAGTGAAAATAGAGCAGGATCGTGAGAAAAACTAACACACCCCATAAACCCCTTTCTCACTGAGCTCAGCTTCACTCCTTAATCCAGGACCCCTCTGCCTCCCGTGCCCCTGCCCTGCTCGGCTCTGCTGCCCATCTCCTTGTTGCCCAGCGAGGGGCTCCTCAGGGACACCCAGACTCCTGCCCTGGCTGGGCCCAGGGGTGGGACGGACACGTGTGAGACCCACAGACAGGTAAGTGTGAGAAACAAATGTCTTGCAAGTGTGGAGCTTCCACCTCGTTTTCAGCAGTCAAGTTTTCCTTTAGATTTTTGGGGTTTTATGAACTCCAATAACAGGAGTCAGTAACCTGGAACTCCCTTTCCCTTCCAGCTCTGTTCCTAGGGGAGGGGGCATGGATAAAAGGGGAATACCCAAGGCCCCGGCCCACTGTCCTGGACATCAGAGAAAAGAATTCCTCTTCTTTCGAAAAGTGCAAGACTAAGCTCTCCTTTGGGGATTTAATTAGCCTGAAAAATGTGAGTTTTCTCCTATACTTATAGCTGGGGGCTGCTTATGCATTTTGGTGAGTCATGCTCCACTTCCAAGCACAGGCTCCTTTTCAGAGCCCACTGTATTCAATCTACTGACTACTGACTTAATGGCATTAAGAAAAAATAACGCAGTTTAAGAAAATCTTTGCACAGAGCAGATTTGTTAACCTATACTAAAGACCATTCTGGGCACTCTCATTCAGAATTAAAGTGGTTTTAATTCAAGTTAGTGTTTGAGTTAAATATAAATTAAATTTGAATTTAAATCATTAAATCTGCGTGGGGATTTAATGCAGTTTACATAATCAATTTTAGGTTCATACCCTTCATTAATTTGGATGACTATCATCCACTCTTTGCTTACTTAAAAATAGTTCTAATGCATTTATTAATATTATACTCCTCAAACGGGGTTATTCTTGAAGAAACAGGGAGTTCGAGCTTTCTTTGAAGTTTCACAAAATGAGAGTATCTTGCTGAAGAAAGTCATTTTGTTCTCACACACATTAAGGGCAGGGAGGGCTTTTAATTCCACTTAAAGAGCTTCTGTGTTGTCACAGCCAGTAAAGCAGGCACAAGGAGCAGGGCTCTTCCCTCATTAGCAGCAGCAGGGGAGCCCGGGCATGCGCTGCACACACAGGGGACATGCCCAGCCCAAGGACCAAACACGACAGCGTGCACCAGGGTGGGCAAACAGCACATCTGCCACCTCCTGCAGCAACCTCCAGACCAGAGGGAGGGGTGTGTGTGGGCACTGGGGATCCCCCTCTGCCACAGTTTGCGGGGCCTTTGTGTCACGTTTTCACCCCAGCCAGCAGCAAAGAACCACCCTGCTCCTCCCTCACTGCCCCGGCAGCAGGACAGGGCAGAGAATGGGAAGAGTAAAAGTGAAAAAGCTCATGGCTTGAGATAAAGAAAATAAATCAAAAGCCACGTGTGCAAGCAAAGCAAAACAAGGAATTCATTCCCCATTTCACAGGTGTTCAGCCATCCCAGGAAAGCAGGGCTCTGTCACGGGTTTGGGAGGACAAACAGCACCACCCTGAATGTTCCCCCTTCCTCCTTCTTCCCCAGCTTGGTACACTGAGCAGGAAGCCATATGGTCTGGAATTATCCCTGGCCATCCTGTGTGCCTCGCCAAATGCCTGTGCACCCTCAGCCTCCTCACTGGGGTGGGGAGAGAAGCAGAAAAGGCCTCGATGCTGTGTAAGCACTGCCCAGCAGTAACAAAAACATCTCTATGGTATCAATTCTGCTGTCAAGGCAGATCCAAAACACAGCCCCCACTAGCTACTGAGAAGAAAACTGACTCTACCCCAGCCAAAGCCAGCGCACTGTGGAAAATGCAGCCTTTGGTGCAGAGTCCCCACTTTCTCCCCTTCTCCATGAAGTGCCAGCCATTTGTGATTAAACTCCCACCTGTCACCAGGTTTCAGAGGAATGCAGAGTGGATTCATTTTACAGTATCAGAACCAGCTGCTCACAAAAATAGCTTTCGCTCTCCCAAGGTCTAGTAATCATTCCGGGAGACAAGAAGAGAAGAGGATATCTCAGCTGACACCGGAGAGCACAAATGTTGACACAAATATGAATCTGAATTTTCTGACAGCAGTTGATTGTGCTGCTTTAGAAGGTTTAACAGACATGCCACTCAGCCGACAGGGCCCTGTTTAATGCTTCACTTTAAGTATTTGTATGATCTTTGGGGTTGTCAGTTCTGGGAATTGCAGTGCTTTGAGAGCGGTTGCAGCAATCTCCCTGCGTGCTGCACCTGCTAGAGTACAATGCCTGCTTCCTTCTCAGGTTGTTGGGCTGCTGCTAATCTGCAATCCCGTGGCATCTACATGCAAGAGTGCTGCTAAATTTTTTCATGCCTTCCCTGCTTTACAGCAGCTAATTTTCACTGAGGCCAAGTGCCCATGACACCAGCCTGGTGTGTGCAAATGCAGCAGGTCTGTCACAGGAAGATGTGCCTGTCCACAGCCACTGGAGCTTCATCTCACGTTGCTCATGCTTCAGGGCCTAGCACTAGAAATCTATTAACCCGGTCTGTGTTCCTTCTAATTTTCAGCTGATCAGGGAAATCTGATTTCAAACAGTTCAGCCAACACTGGAATGTTTCAATAGAGTGGGTTTTGTCCTGCTAAAAATATTTCTCATGCATTCGCAGATAGTCTCCTCAAATTAGAATTCGGGGCAACTAGAACATTTGGATGAAGGCTGGCCTGTTCCTAGGAGAACTGAACTGCTGTGTTATAGCAAGCTGCATTTCCCCTTGCTTCTGGGGATCTGAAATTTCATGGGAATGCACTGAAAATTATTAAAAATTGAACCTTGTATCTGCTCTATGCATTCAGCATTAATGTTGTCTTTCATTGTCTTCTAATAGTGATAATTAGGTGTTGCATTACTCTTGGGTATGTCTTGTAGCACCCCTGGGAGGGCTTTTATGCACAAGATAAATACTAAGTACTAAATACTGTATACATGAAACTAAACTTTGTTGAGATAAAGCCTCTCTTGGTTTCATGTTTATAATGTTCACTTCCACTTTCTTCTTCCAGACCCACAAGACTCTCTTAGAATTTCCCTTTATCAGCTTTTTCTTATTCCTTCTACATCCAAGGTGCTGTTTATCTCAGACCCTTCATTCTGCACCAGCATCATCCTCACCGCAGAAAGAGAGGCAAACTCTCCTCACAGTAAATACAGCAGCATTTTAAGTGCCAAACAGTGAGAGCTGTGAAAACTGATTTGGGGACAGCCTGGGCCATCTCTGTATGGACGAACATCTTCTTCCACCAGAAGTCCTCGTGGTCAATAGTGCTCTTTACTGGGGGCAAAAACTAGAAGTTTGGCTGTATGTAACAATAATAATTACAGTGATGATGATGATGATGATGAAAATAGGAAATAGAGGAAGAAGAAGGTAGGCCAATAGTGATGGATATCTGCAAATTCTCAGCATTTGTGGACACCAAGAAATTTTCTTAGCCTAACATCTGGTTTCCAGTTTAAAGTTCCTGGCTGTCCCTTGGCAATCTGAATTCCTCATGTGTACCTACATAGACACAGTGTCATAAAATGCTCCACACTGATTCTTCAGAGTGGTGGACATAGGGAAGCCAAGTAGACTGTTAATGTTTAGTGAAGCTGAGATAAATGCTCTAAGAATACTGCTGTCATATGTGCCTATTTTAGAAATGTTTGCTGTAATTCCTAGATGTTTTGAAATGGGTCATGTATTCCTACTTTTAGGGTTTACAATACTCTAGACAAAACTAGATGCAGCAGGCAGGTACAATAAAAAGGCACCCTGGAGCTCCAGGAAAGCATCCATCTGATCTGAAGGTCTTGACTACAGGGATACAGGCATACAGATCCTAACCTTCTACAATAGAAAAATGGAGAAAGTGATGATAAAAATAAAGCTGCAGCAATAATTGTCTGAGGTGACTTGTGAAAGTGGGCCTTCAGCATTCAAACCCCCCGTGATAAAGCACATGGGTTGCTGGATGCTATTTATTTAGCAATAGTACTGCAGCTATTGTTGTAACATGGAAGTCTCGAGCTGAGTGACCACCTGCTGTTCGTGTTGATGCTCAATTTGCAAACAGTCAAGTACCGTTTGGTTTGTGCCAGCTTGCTGCATTACTTCAGCCATAAAAGATATTGTGTAACCTAACAGCAGCTTTTTAACTAAAAATAGGTGTTCTGCTTATATCCAGTAGAAAACTGGTATTTAATGATTACAATACAATGTATTCAGATTCTTTCAGCTGCTTCAAGCTGTAAGAACAGCTTTTTCAGCTGCAACAAATGGGGCAAACCTCCTTAAAGAAAAATTTAGTAACAGCAGCAAACTGAGAGACAAGACAATTGGCCAAATTTACTGCTGCCATAGCACTGCAAAAGGCTGCCTGTGTGACCTTGGGCACGCCTTCACAGGTGGCTTTAGAAAGGTTAAGGATTTAAAACCCCTCCTGAAGTTACTAGCAGGCGCCGGGTCTAAGCACCTATGAAAATCAGACCCCTTCATCTTCACCATTTGTCATTCTGATACCACAAAAGGCTAAAAGGGATCTTTTGTTTTACCCTGAGAGAGCTAGACCAGGCCCTCGCTTACAGGGTCCAGTCTGAATTCCAGGGGTTTTATTTTTCTTATTAGGACAGATCACCTGTCCAGAAAGAGGTCAGTAAGTACAGTTACCTGAGAAAGGAAGTGTGATCTTCTGTTTACAGGGAGAAGCTGACCGCCAGAGCTCTTGAGAGCTGCTGTTATACCACCTTATAGCTTTGGGCAAGAGGCTTTACCTCTGTCTTTCATCCAACCCACCTGCAACACTTCCATCCCCCAAGTGTGGTGATCCTTCATTGTTATTTATAAAATGCTCAGGGATAGCTGGAGATTCGACCGTCCCAAAATTAAGCCCACAATCATTTGCAATGAAGGTGCAGAAGAAGGGATCTGTGTCTGGGCAGGCAGAAAAGCTGTTCAGTCAGGTCCTTGTGGCCACTGCTCGGGCACAGAACGTGTTAAACTGCAGCAGCGGAGACGTTCCTCGTTCATTAAGAGCCTCATTGTGTGATGAAAGGAAAGGCAAACTCTGCCACCATTTTGCTGATGTTCAGGATTTCATACACATAATAAATTACATGTGAACGTTGTTGCCATGCATCCATCCCAGAATTCAGCCCCTGGGGGGACTCAATCATGCTGTTCTCCTGTAGCTGGGAATATCAATGCACCGAAACAACGAGCTGAATCTCCGTGTATCTCATCAGTGCAGGTTATGAAGAACACAAAGGGGGAGTGAAGGAATGTGGCCCTCGCTCCCCACCTGACCGGGGGAGAAGGGTCCTGACCCCATCATCTCGTGTAATAAACACCGCGCAGGTGGGGAGCTGTGGCACAGCCCTGAGCAATATGAAGCCCCACGGAATGAGATACAGCACGGTACATGCAACTTTCATAAAGATTTCTGTGTGGGTAGCTCTTGGTTTTGATAAGAAGAAAGAAGGAGGCTGTGTGGCCAGCCAGGAGAGCAGGGCTGGCGGCACCAAGCCTTTTCTCACAGCACCCTCGTGTGCTCTCAGCAGAAAATGCTCTGTGTCACTGGGGGAGTGCTGTGTCTTTCAGCAGCGCTGTAACTTGTTGAAAGAACTAATTTAAATTAAATAGGACAGCCAGTACATATTAATTAAGTATCAATTGATTCTTAAAAGAGTACTTATTGAGGGTTCTCAAGTTGGGAAGGGATAAATCTGGTTGTCGTGTAATTAATTCAGAATGACACAGGCAACAAATGCATATTACATATTTTTCCTCTGAATATTAACTTGTAAAGAATGTTTACATATTCAATTAACATTTAACAAGATAACCTTATACCACATTAATTAGCTATCTGCTAATTAAAAGTGTACCAAAATTAATATAGACATTAGGCAAGTCAACTGTACGACTGCTTATGCATAAGGGGAAATCAACATGAAATATCTGGAAAAGCTCTTTGAGAGAAAATATGCAAGAATCTAGACCTACTGTGTCCCTGCCAATGACCCTGGAAACCAGCATCTGGCCACAGTAAACAAGGAGTGGTGGAGTTTATTTTTCCTTATGTACATAACTAATGAAGTCCTTTCTGGCCACATCTCATCCCAGTGTTGTTGGGTCCAGGTTTTGAAAGCTTTATGAAACTAGACTGGATGCTTCTCTTTGGTTTTGGAGCATCAAAAACTGGGGATTTTGAGAAATATGCAAAAGAGAGATGAAAAATAGTAAATAAGAAGTTAAATACTGGCTTGACCCCCTCAGAAGATCGCTGCTGCACACATCTGCCCAGCCCTGTGTACACAGTAATGGATCCTCCACGCGGGCTGTAATAAACCAAATGCTCACTGAACAATAAAAGGGAAATGAGTGGTTGTCACCGTGTTTCAAAGGACAGAAACAGTTCTTACCTATTAAAATAAGACATTAGATAATACTCGTGTTTGTGCCTATTTCAATGAGTTTAGCATCTGACCACGTGTTTTGGCACCTGTGAAGAATTACAGGAGGTCATTCTCTGAGGCATTCTGCCTTGCCTTTACCAGTAATTGCAGCTAACTGGAAAATCAAGCCTGTTTCTATTCTAAAATGGGCTGTGATATTCTGAAACAATGTAAATTGGCCTATTTTTAAATGAATTAGCTCTGAAAAGCAAAGCAGAACTAGAAAAAAAAAATCACCTCTCTTGCACACACCAGACCTCCTGCTTTCAAAGGCCCACAGAGCAGCAGTGCAGCTTCCAGCCAGCACACAGATGGGAATAGTTCCTATGTGGATATTTCAGTGTGCCAGAAACCTTTGAAAAATGTCTTAAACTCATCACTTTAACAGTCAGCTGCATGGAGTTTATTTCTGGGTGCGTATCTGCACACATGCATGTGTACTGACACACACATGCACAGCTACATCTTTTGGCATGGTCGCCCTTTCCAAACTGATTAAAGTGCTTTGCAATATAACTGGTCTCTTTAATGCAACTGTCGAGCCATTTACATTCAAACATTCCCATGTTCAGTTTTCATCCAAGTTTAATCATAATATGGATATAATTTAATCCCTGTCGTAATCATTTTAAGACCTGTGTAGTTCAAAACCTGATAAATTATAATAGAAGTGAAGAAGAGCGAATGCAAAGCAAAGAAAGAATTAGAATTTTATTAGGGAAGAATAAGAACAATTAAACACAGGTGTAACAGTGAAAGGGAGTGGGGAAAGATGCCACAGAAAGTGCAAGCAACCAGGATGACAACAGGACAGGAGGTGGAAGGTATGTGCAAAAATAATGGGAAAAGCTGGAAATAGAAACTGATTCTGCAGAGTTTGAGTGATCAGCAGAAAGACAAGGAGGACATGGGAGGGAAAGACAGATGTCATGTTCTTGTAATGGAACTGACTGTGCTAACACCCCTGCAAAGCCTCTCAGCACGCCCCTTGTAAATGAGATGTTTTCAGAAGCCTGAGAAGATTCAGACAGAGCTGAGAGCCTCTGTGGTCAGGAAAAACCTCTGGGTGTAGTCTGTGGCCCCTCTCTGCTGCATGCTGCTCCCTGAATCTTACAGGAAAGCACAGTCCTCCTCAAAAGCCTTTCCTGAGCTATAGGGACCTGGGAAGAAATCTGAAGATTCCCAGCACACGTGTACTGCTGAAGAAGCCTCTCAGCCATTCCAGTGCCGTATTTTCAGCTGTGTTAATAAGCCAGTGACCAGCTCAGTTCCAGCTCAATGAAATGCAAGCAGCTGGGTTAAACAGCAGTGTCAGGCTGGAGAAATGTAACCAGATGTTGGAAAGTTACAGAGCAGTGCTGAGCCCAGAGAATGAACAAAGGCTGCTAAGTCAGTAGCTCTGGAAAGGACGAGATTAATGCTGGCACTTGGAAGGCACTTGACTAACAGAGGCATCATTCTCCAGTAAACAGCATGGACCAGCAGGCTTGGCTGGGGTTAGAGCAGCACCAACATTTCTGCAGGGCCAAGCATCATCTGCTTGTTTTCTAACAGTGGAGCAAAATCTCTTGACAGAACATGAAGAGTTCAAAACTGAAATTAGAAACAGGCCCCAGACGAAACCATGGCAGTGCAGCAAGTGTGATGAGGAAGGAAAAGCTCGGTGATTCCATAAAAACTCTGACAAAAGTGCTTTCACAAAAGGTGAAGGCATGATTTGGGAAATCCCGTCCTGGAGGCAGTTAGTGGAAGGACATCCTTTTTAAGGTTTCACTATGGGTTATGTGGCTGGCTGAGATGAACACGACAGAGGCATGCCAGACCTCTAGCCAGAACAAAACAATTTTTCACTTCTCTAATTGAGGAAGAGGAAAATATACAAAGTAGGCCTTGGCTTTTCCCTTGAGAAGCTTCTAAATCCTAATTATACATTTGTAAGCATTGCATATATTATATCAATTATTTTGATATTATTATATTATATCAATGCAGTTTGTGACTGTTACCTGGGACTGATATGTAGGATGAGATTCTAGAGCTCAGAACTCCAAGAGCAAAATCATTTTTATTGAGAAGAAGGATAGAGATAAATAGCTTAATCTGAGGTGTTTCCAGGCCTCACGAGGTTTTACCAGCTTCTTGTAAGACTAGTTTTGTCCTTCACCAAACTCATTGCAAAATTCAGCTTTTAACTGGGTGACAGCTTTCTCTCCATGCATTAGTTCAGTGGTCAGTAATGTAGGAATTAATCTAACTGATTTTCCCTTTCTAAAAGACTGCTTCAAAACCATGGAAATCAGTATGTTCTCCTTTGTGGGCTTAAGCTCCTATTTGGAAAAGAGCAAGGAGGCAACAGCAGCTACATTGCTGAATTCTGTTCCTAGATCTAGGAGAGAAATATTGGTTTACATGTAAAAGAAACTGTCACATAACTGGGCATGGGCATTGCAGTGGAGGAGAATGTTAGCTTTTGGAGGATTGCTAAATGTTTTTTTACAACTGAGCCTGGTCTGAGAATTGTGATCATCTCAAAAAACTTCAGTGCTCTTTACAGCCTCTGAATTAAACTACTTCTATTTTCCTTGGAGCTTTCTCGTTCTGTGTATTTCAGTGTGAAACATGATCCTGGGGTTTTTGGGTGTGTTATTATTCCAATAATTTCAGGCAGTGAACTGAGGTAACAAGATCATTTACTAGTCTTTTTTTTTTGTCTTAACACATGCTGCTTATTTGAGCTTCTTGGTCTCTCTGCATGCCACTTCCCCTATCTGAAGAAAAGAAATAATGATAGCTACTTACAGATGAGTCATCAAGAATAGTTATGTTCATGTTTGTAATATTCTTTACAGACACCGAGTGTCTTGGCTTATAAAACCCTTTCCTATTATTAGATGTTCTGCTATCCTTTTTTCCAGAAATATACATGAACATTTAAAAACAAAGAAGGAGAGCTGCTACTCATTTTTAAAGCATAACGTGTGTACATAATCTGCTAGATTCCTCACTTCTCAGCTGATCTATCCACTTTCTTATACTCCTACCAACCACAAAAATGGCACAGTGAGGGATTTTCAGTTGTATCTTTACTCGGGGGGGAAATTTTAAATGAGAATGTCCCTGGAAACAAGGGGGCAAAAAGTAGAGTGGAAAGACAGACAAATAATAACATTTTTCAGTCCTAACACACCAGCAATTGTTACCTATCAGGTGTTTTTAAACAGGGAATAGCTGGAAGGAGCAGGCTGCTGGGGATTTTGAAGGTGCTACTACTGCTTTTATGCAAAACTGTGTGAAAGGAAGCAATCTAAGATTTCAGGTTAAATTATGCACGTTCCAGTGTTTTCCCCCAGAACTTACCGTAGATGTGTGGTCTCTGCACCTCAGCACAGAGCAGGATGACTCCTACTTGGAAGCATGATAGCCGTGGTCCCAGAGGAGACAGCAGTTATTTGCTATTTATTGTTACAGACGGCTGCATTACCACAGGGATTTAAGGCCATTTAGCACAACGCATGCACTCCATAACCGAGTGGAGATGCCCTTTTGCAAACACATCTTCCCCTCTCAGGGCCGCCTGGAGCGCTGAAACTTCCGGGCATTGCCTTCTCCGCGAGTGCTGACACCTGTTCCAGGGGAGCAGATAATTCCAGAGACCTGTCATTGCCTTCTCCAGCTGCCATCTCACCTCCCAGGCTCCTAAGGGCCCTGTCACCCTTAATCACGGCTTTCTCTGTGACGGAAACCACGGGTGAAGAACCAGACAGGTTCCAGACTTGCCCACAGCAGAATTCTTTCACTTAGTTCCCTGGGAAAAGGATGGGGTGAAAGTGGGGAGTCAAGGGCGAAAATGCAGATGTTCTACAATAGACAGCCACACCAGAGCAAGTGAGCATGAATTACCCTCCTGTTGGATGTTCTTCCTCATTAATTCCTTTCTCCACGTGGAGTTCAGGTATACTCACACTCCAGGCAAGGATTGTGGTGTCATAAGGGTTGGGCTGAATTAAGAACCTGACTTTGCAAGACTGAGAAATGGATTTTCATTCAAAGACCTCCAAGCCTACATATGCCAGTTCCATTCAGGCCAACAACAGCAAAACTCTGATTTACCTTTGCAGAGCCCGAATTCCCATTTATTCTTCAGGTTTTCAGGTGCTCACCTCACATTAAAACTTTTCTTCCATTTAGGTATCTCCATGGAAACAAAAGTAAACTCCAGAAGCCAGTGTTAGGACAGTGCTGGCCAGACTCTTCTAAATACATCCACTACATTAAATATTTGGCAAATATGGCTGTGCTGATGATGTTAAGCCTTTTTGTGAAATCTAGGCATCAATAATAATTCATTACTTCCAAATTAGGACTTAATCTACTGTACAGATATTGGGACAGTTACATGCCCCTGGGAAGATAAAATAAGATTTTGTAGAGACTAGGGTCAGTGAGATAAAGAATTCCCTCAAATTTTGCAGAGTGGAGCTTGGACTGGCTATAAGTTACATTAATCATTTTTCAGGTTCACAGTTTTGGCATCACAACTCAAACGTTTTACTCTGATCAGATCCAGCATTCAATGAAGGACTCTGCAGACACAGCAAACTTCACCCAATTGCTATTCCAAATAATACTCAGCCCAAGTCTGCTCAGGATTCAGACCTCAGTCCCACACTACGATTTGTGCTGGGAATTGAATACTATTTTCAGGGTCTAACATTACAACAGGAAAAGCTAAGATAGAGAGTGATACCCTTCTTCAAATGTCACGCTAAACATTTTTTACCTGCTGTCTCATTTTAAAAAAAAAAAAAAAAAAAAAAAAAAAGGCACATTCTGGAAAATATTTTGCCTAATTTAACAAAAACTGTTAGAAAATGCACCCACCCCAGGATTATGTGAATTTGCTGAAACTACACCGTGCTTGTGAACAACTTGGTAAAGACTCCTATTACCTTCAGTGGTCTTTGGATCTGATGCTAAGTGAGGCAGCATAAATAGATCAGTATTTGAAGGAAGGTTTAACTGTGCACCATCAATTTCATAGCACCTTTAAAACAATATTTACAATAGCTAGCACCAAGTGATTCACTACTCAAAATGCTCCCAAACACACTAGTGACAAACCTACAATTTTCCTTCCATTTCCAAACTCTGGATGGGTATCTTTGGCACCCCTACCCCCAGCCCTTTTTTTTTAATATATATTGACACTTAACTTTTTCAGCAGAGAATGTACATTGACAGAGCCATCAAGACAGCAAACATATTAAACATAAAACAACAAGAAAAAGCTCTAAATAATACAAAGCTGTACCTCCAAGCATGTGTGCTGAAGAGCTTTAGGTAAGTGGGTCTGCAAAGAGACCCTCGAGCTTCCATTTGGGCTCATATAGCAAACAAAACAAAAACAAATCTTGCAATTATACAGACAACAACAATTTATGGCGTCAGGCAAGGGCCAGACTTGGCTTCTCTGGCTCCAGCCATCCAGTAGGTTGCTATTCACACAAGGAACTTGAAGCTGTTCAGAGCTGCTTTGCTAAAAACTTCACCAGCAAAGCCTCTGCTGAGATTCTTGTCCTGTAAAATCAGGTATTACTGATTTAAATGCTAATTCTCAGCCCAGCCAATGGACAAGCAAAGCACAGCCCTTCCCTAGCCCGGAATGGACTCGCAGTCAGTCAGGCTCAGGAGCCAGAGGGCACCAGGACTTTATTATGCAGCATCTGTGGCTCCCCAAGGCCCCACTTTCTCTGCCAGGGCTTTTGCTTGAGAGAAGAATCCAGCCCGTGGTTTTTGTCAGATTTCTTTCATGTGTTATTTTTGGCGAAGAAAACAGCTTCAGGTCAAGAGTCCTCGGGGCAGTGCAGCAGCAGGGCTCACGCTGGCCGCTGCGGGGGACAGCAGGACAGCTATGACACCTCCCTCGGCAGCACAGGAGGAGCACAGCCCATCAGAACAAAAGTTTCAGGCAAAGGGAAACCTATTTTCTCACAATGCCTGAAGAAGGATGGACATTTTCACCCCTCTGCCTTCAGTTCTAGACTTTGATTCACTTCTGTGTCCTTTCACTCCTTCACTCAGCTCGGCAATCTTGAGGCAACCGTTTTGATTGCCAAGCTGTGTGTGTTTTCTCTTTTACAGATCACCCCTGTCTCAGTAGGATGCAGTGTTAGAGCCCAGCCATTTGCTTCAGGAAAGGGTTTCCTTCCCTCTGGCAGTATGATCTCCTCTCATGTTTGTGGATCTGGGCTTATGAAATAAACATTGGTTTTGTAACCTCAGAAACAGAACTCCTTGCTCTTGTGCTGCATGAGGAATTCTGGCCTGATTTTAGGCTTCTCAAAGGATTAAGATTATGGCTGGACATTGCAGGATAATTTCTTTTTGGAACTTTCTTCATTTCTGTGACACAGGGTCTACAGCAGCATTCAGGTTGAGCATGCAGAGGCTCAGGTTCTTCATACAGCCAGAGAGGTGCAGGAATTTCTGTGTCAGTGCAGGCGTCCCCAGGGTGGGATTGCCAGGGTTCAACATTACAAAGTTGGCATCTGAGTCCTGCTACCTTTAGTGGGGTCCTAGGGAAGGAAAGCAGAATGCTTTTCTCAGATTTTATCTCCTCTGCGGACTGGCGATGGGGGAAAGCATCTGTGAAATAACTGTAATCATCACAAATCAGGGTAGCAATGCCAGGAAAAACGCAGCGGCATGGGAGTCATCACGCACCACACAAGCCTGGCAGGAACACAGCTACTCCACGCTGAAATGGGTCCCTCAGCTGGGTGGCTGGAACTGGAGTTAGATGAGTAAACCTGGCTTGAGAATGTACACACAGCACCTCGGTGTCGCCTGCAGATGAAGTGTGGCTTCGTCCTTATGATCCCAGGTCCATGGACTGCCAGCCACGTGATGAATTGCCCTGACAGCAGCAGCCCAGTCAGGCTGCAGCAGGAGGATCTGGCAAGTGCAGCAGTCACTGGTGGGGTAAAAGCCCAGTATGAAGACCCATGGATGGGGAACTATAGTTTTTAGTGTCTTGAGCGCTACAAAAGGTCTGTACTGATAAATAATTTTCTGTTAAGTTTATATATACCTTCTACTGTTAATTCCACCTGACATCTTCTCATGGTTTTGTTTTACTTTTTGTTTTATCCTTCAGGATCTTCTTTTCTAACCTCTAATGGAATTTTATTTGCTGGCAGTATAATTTCTGTTGTTTTGTATGAAACTTGGCTGAAAAAGGAATTAAGCTTCCCCATTGCATTCAGACAATGTGGGAATTGCTGAAAACTTGGAAAAAAGTAGTGAAGAACTGGAAATATGTCTGTACTTTTAGTGGCAGGTACTGGAAGGAGGTGCTCAGTGCTACGCAGCTTCTGTGACCAGACATAGCTGTTGACAAAGCTTTCCTGGAGCGTCGTGCTTCTAGGAAAACAACTTTCAGCCCCCTGGTTCTACAGTTATGCCAAAATTTCAAGCTCTTTATGCAGTAATGACGCATGGGCAAGGACCTTGCACAGAAGATGGAGAAAGGCAAAGACCTGTATTGTGCAGTCAGAATTCCCTAAATACCAGCACCCAACAGGATATAACATCATATAAACAGGACAGATGTTCACCACAGTGTCCCCCAATCACCTGGGGCATTGCACAGATTTTACCTATTATGGTAATAGGTAAACAATGCCACAAACTACAATTAACATTTCTCACAGGCCCAGTCTGTCCATAAACACACAATCCTCTCTCAGTCCATCCCCGGTGACCTGGATGCACTCCCAGGGTCACCTCCGGGCCCAGGACAGAGCCCCTCTCTCTGATCCTCAGGGCCTGTGCCTCTACCACCACCCAGGGCAGTCCAACACTTAATCTCTGAAATCACAACATAACACTCAAAAATCTCCCCTTTTCCCAGAAGGAAGAAATGCTCCAAATCTAAGAAGAACTTGATGTTGCTCTTGCAGTTATATCCGAGCACCTCGCGCCTTTGGTCTCAGCCCCCACAGCAACACCGTGAGGCAGGGCACGGTGGCATTGCTGCAGGATTTGGCCATCAAGAGGTTCAGCGACCTGTCACACTTGTCATGGGGCCTGTGGCGAGCTGGCAATTCCCATCTGTGATCCCTGGCTAATGACCACTCTCTTTTTATACCTTTAGGAAAAAAAGATGGATCACGTTTTTCTGCACAGGCCAATGAAAAAGAGAAAGAGCAACGTGTGTGGATAGCCTCCCTTCAGTCTGGGGGAAAAAAATCCCGCTTGGCTTCACCCCTTGGTTTGTAGCACATTTTCTTCCCTTGATGGAAAAGGCAAAGAGACTCTGCAAGTCCGGCTCCCTGCTCGCAGGAGCGAGCCTCTCTGGGCTCCTTTGTGTGGAACAACAGTGACGTGCAGTGGCTGCTCGGGCAAAGCACAGCAGGGCTGGGAGCGCTGTCAGTTGTCACCGGGGCTGCTCCTCTGCAGAAAATCACATTCACACGTACCAGCCACCAGTAAGCTGGGTTCCCCACGTCGTGATAACCGTTCACAAATGAGTTTGGTGAAATGCCAAGTTATGATTATGTGTGTTGCAAACCCCATTTCAAGCACTAATTTATACTCTATGCTCCTCTCTCATGTAACAGTGCTATTTAGAGGGTAATCACGTTTTAACCTAATTTCCAAATTAGTAGAAAATATTTTTATTGACTTGCAGTGTATGTATGGGTTGCAGCTGACAGCGCAGGCTGAAGTCTCTCTCTCACAGAACGAAAGAAAATCTGATGAAAATTATTCAGTCTCTAAATGAGCCATGGAGGGGTTATTAAAGCCAGTTATTCAGCTTGAGGCAGTTGGGTAGGAACACTGCCATAGAGGTGGTGAAGTACAGAAACGGATTCTGTTAGTCCTGTGTCAAAAAGATGGTAGCTAAGTAAGATTTTGGGGTTGCACTTGTCATTTCGGAGAGACATGCTGCTTTCTAAGAGTCTTCAGTGTTTTAGTGCCTGCCACGCCATCTAGATTCCGAAGGAATCTGCAGTTACTAGGGGATTTACTATGTGAGGGGTTTGCTCCCTGTGGGATTGTTTTCTGGACTCCTTGAGGCACCGCTCCCCCAGGCAAACCCTAGACAATAGGGTTAATCACAGGGTGAGCTGGCCTTTGAAAAGACTAAGGCTCACCTGTATCCAATTCAATTCTCTTCCCAAATGGGTGAGTAAACGGTTCATCAGGCTATTGGAGATAAAATGGCAGAGGCAGCTTTAGAGGGAGTGGGTGTGGGAGTTACTAGTCCAATAAAGAATGTGGAATTGCTCAGGGAAGGATTGATGAGCTCTAGGTGGTGAAGGAGAAGAGGCCCTTGAAGTTAGAGAGGGCAGTTTGAATTGTAAGACAGCCGAGTTGTTACGGTGACGGAGGGTCCCCGTGCACGGCCATCATTGCCAAGGAGGAGTAAAAGGATTTCTGGTGAACAGGAAAGCAGAAAAGTGAGCCCAAGACAGATTCTGAAGGTCATATCTGTGTCCAGGAGGGCCTTGGAAGCAGGAGAGTGATTTTCTTACTGGATAGCTGTATGGGAAGTGGGCTTTGTTCCCATTTATCTTGCTGATGCTCCTGCCTACCCACACAGAGACCCCTGAGGGGGAATAACAAATCCTGTTTGCGGGGAAGCCAGCCCAGCAGAGCTCCCTGCACGGACTTACAGTCCTGTGTCTCTGCACACTAATGTGACAAGCCAGTAGTCACCGAAGTAGGGCACTAAAGACACTGCACTGTCCCTTTTTGTTAGCCAGCCCAGCCAGCAAAGGTGTGGATCAGCTGGATTAGTAACAGCACCTTCCACTTACAGGTTCATCCGTGGCAAGGCACAACAGTCAGGCAGAACAGTTCACCCAGGACGTGGTCACCAGTGATGGTGTTCCCTCTGCAGCTGTTTGCAGCTGCTGTTTCAGTGATGCCTCAGGACAGCCGGGTACAGCTGCACCTCACCCTCCCTGCTCTGAGGTGCTGGGTACCTCCGAGTGACTCCAGTGGGTCTGGGTGATGCTTGTGGGCAGGGGGCTCAGTGACTGAAGGAAAGAGCTGCCACCTGTTCAGCAAAAGGAAACTCACAGCAGTGAGTGCTGTCACTTGGGTGTTTGCACAAATTCTAGTAGGAGATTGAACAATGAATATCTGAGTCTGAATCAAAAAGACAAGATTGAAAATGTCATGGTTTCCATTGGCTGAGAAAGCACCTATTTCTTCCTTCTTTTGTTTTCATTAAATGTTGCATTATTCCTGAGTTCTGAGAGAAATATTTACACTTTTTCTCTGCACACTGTATCAAAGAGGTCTCTTATCTGCCTGACCACTGAAGGAAACAGGCCTGGGCTTCTCAGCTACTTATGTAGAACTTCTCCATTTTGTCAGAAGTGCCTTGGACCAAATAAAGGTCTTGCCATCCATGAAGTTTGCCACAGATAAGAAGGAGATAGAGCTGCCAAGTCTGCTGGCTACAGCTGTTGCCATGCCTGGAAGGTACTGTTCATAAAAACAGGCAGACAACTCAATAGATTTGTTATTGCAAGTCCTAAAATGTTCTGTCTGTGGATGTTGCTTGACAGTTATAAAATCCCTTTTTATGGTGGGTGTTTTCGTTTGGCTTTTTGGTGGGGTTTTTTTTGCATAATTAAGTGCTTCACCATATAATACTAGTCAAGTGGGAACTATGGCAATAAGAGGTTTATGATGCCAAAGGATTTCCACAGCATTGGTGCAGTCAGTTCCAAAAGGCTGTGAAAATAGAGACTCCTCCACAGGGGAATTCAGTTCAGCCTCTCTGTATGCTACAGGCAGTACACAGAACATTAGCTTATAAATATTTGAGAAGGCCAGGTTGGATGGAGAAATGTGTTGGCCCCATCAGCAGCCAGATGTGTTGTCCAGAAGCATAAGCCATTAGCAAATGCTCGTCAGCTATTGGCACACAGGGTCCTTTCAACACCTAGGGAGCATTGCACTGAGAGGATCCCAGCCTTCCATGTTTGCTTTGTCCTTGGCAAAAATGAAACTGGTAAAATTATGAGCCAAAAGCTCCCAAGGGAACTGCCTCCCATCCCTCCAACCCCAACCAAGGTGTCTTTCAGCTACCTTTGAAATGAGGCATACAAGCAGATTACCACCAGGACTAAAGTGCTACTTTTTAATTCTTCACTGCTCATCAGCTCTGGCCTGCTCCAAATGAAATATTAAACCCAATAGCTCAAACCATAGTGTGAACAGGACCAGGCTGGAGAGATGCTGTGCTGAATAAATGCATGTTAATATCCAAGAGTGATGGGAGGTGACTTGGGAGTATAAATACATTCGATTGTGACAGCTTGGCTGATAAGCAGTAGCTCATTAACTGATGAAAACTTGCCTTCTTACAGTCCCATATCCCTTTCTTTCTGGCAGTTTTACAAGTACTGACTTTAGTGTCCTGTCCTCAGTGTTGATGGAACCTGGAAGGTTCCTGTAAGATCACAAGGACGGGTTACCTCAGCCAGTAGGCTGAGATACTTGGTCACACAGAACGAGAGATTTCAATCGGTCAGTGCCACTGCAGTTACAGTGGGGTATGGCATTGCTTCCCTCTTCCTTTCCCTACAACACCTGCAGATTCTTAACCAACTGCTGTTCATCTGCTTGGGGACTACAGTCCAGGCATGAAGGAATTATCCCCAAATAGTGCTCATCCAACATATAACTCTAGCAAGTCAGTCCTGCACCACAGCTAAGAATATTTTTTTACAGGAGATGCTCTGCCCTTGTCACTTGGCTTGGGAGAATTGCAGCTGTGTCTGAAGAGTCTGTGCAGAGATATATTCATAGCTCTGGAGTGGATAATGCTGCCACAGTTCCTAGGAAAGGAAGAGTGAATCTCATAAATGTGAGAAGTTAGATTTGGTCTCTCCTGCTTTGATAGTTGTTGCATGGTTTCAAAATTCAGCAATGTTGGGGTGCTGCTCAGCTCATACTGGGAGAACAACTTCCTGACTTTCTTCGAAAAAAAAATTATTGGGAGAGGATAAAAATTAAGAGCCACAATAAAATGTATCATACTGTTTCCTCCAGAACTTCTCTTAGATTGTCTGGACCAATCCTGAAGTCAGGTTCAATTCTTAAACATTCTGTCATATTATGGAAATAAGCCATGATATAAAGCTATTTTTATATTTCTTATTGTTTGCATCCTCAGATATTCAATTTTATTAGCTCCAGCTTAATAATTTCAACATTTATGCCACAAATGTAATCAAAAACCTGTTCTGGTTGATCTAAATCAAAACATAACCATCTTTGGAATGGCTGTATCTCCTAAGAACAGAAGCATAAAAACCTCTAAGAACATTTTGTGTTTATTTTGCTTTAAAAAGATTGTGTTTAACAGCACACTTTCCAACACCTGGAATTTTAGCTCCTTATGGCCAGCAGCTCAGAGGTGTTGCTGACTGGGGTTCAGCAGTTCGTAGATGTGATAGTAGATGAGAATCTCTGGGCTTTAAAATACAGGAGCAAGGCTGTAGTGAGCATGGCAGTCTCCTCTGCACTTCAAGCCATACAAAAAATTAGTACATTGCAGTACTGACGCATGGGCAAGGACCTTGCTTATCAGGTGGAAGAATGCAAAGACGTTTATTGCGCAGTCAGAATTCCCTAAATACCAGCACCCAACAGGATATAACATCATATAAACAGGAAAGATGTTCCCCACAGTGTCCCCCAATCACCTGGGGCATTGCACAGATTTCACCTATGATGGTAACAGGCAAACAATGCCCTATAAGGCCACAAACTACAATTAACACTTCTCACAGGCCCAGTCTGTCCATAAACACACAATCCTCTCTCAGTCCGACCCCGGTGACCTGGATGCACTCCCAGGGTCACCTCCGGGCCCAGGACAGAGGCCCTCTCTCTGATCCTCAGGGCCCATCTCTCTTCCAGCACCCAGTGCACCCTGCTGGAGCAGAATCACAGAATCGCTTAGGTTGGAATCATGAAGATCACGAAGCCCAATTGCCTTTCATAAAGCCATGGTGGCTGGGCTGTCTGGCTGTCCTGCAAGTGCTGCAGGCACGGAAATGAACGGATTCTTCCCAAACAGGGCCAAGTTCCCAGGGCAGCCATGAGATGTCAGCACAGACCACTGTTTGTGTGCAGAGCTTTCCGCAGAGAAAAGGTCTCTCAGCTGAGAGCATCCACACGGATCAGTGCCAAGACGAACGCCAAAGCCGGCTGTGACCCCGCAGGATAAACTGCTGAGCAGCTGAAAACACTGGCAAAAAGAGAGGGGAGAAGTTTGAGGGCCTCCTTTAGGGTTAAAGCTGATGTGTAAAGCAGAGAAAGCTACTGCAGTAAAACAGCACTACAATGCTTTAGTAACAGTAAAAAGAGGTAATTTTTGCAACTTAACTAGAATGCAATCCAGTAATTAAAGACCTGTAACCTAAACCAGGGATAGCTAAAACTCTGGGCAGAACCTGGCCTTCAAAGCAGTTTCACCTGGCCCTTAAGAACACCTGACCTAATTCCTGTGAGCTCATCATTGCTGGGCTAACAGCTGTGCCCACTTAGAAGCACCAGGGAATCTCTCCTGAGCATGGTTATATCAACTCTGGGGACAGTTTGACTCTAACACAAAGCCAGAGCATTTATTGGAACCCTTTTCATCCTGAGATGGGGTAAGTAAGTCTGTTAATACGGAAATGAGAGCTATGAGGCAGGGGACATGGGGGTTTTTTATTGGTATACCTTGGCTAACTAGGCACTGCTTTGCTGCAAGGAATTTACAAAAGGAACCAGAGAAAAGGACACTTTCATTTATGAAGCAGGCTCATATTTCTTCAGATTTTGTTTTTCCATTTTACATACTTGAGGCCATAGAATTTCATTTGCAAAACAATGCAAACAAATGATAAAATTATTTGGTCTCCAACCGGGAATGCTCTTCCATTTGGAAGGAGGAAACTATGAGCCACCTGTGTGTGCACAGAGTCAATCAAGTTGTATTGGTTTCGTGTGGCAAGGTTTTGGTGGCAGGGGGGCTGCAGGGATGGTTTCTGTGAGAAGCTGCCAGCAGCTTCCCTGTGTCCAGCAGAGCCATGGCCAGTGGCTCCAGGATGGACCCACCACTGGCCAAGGCTGAGCCCAACAGGGTGAGGGCAGCACCCCTGGGATGGCAGAGCCAGGATTGGGGAAGAGTTTCTGTGCAAGGAGAAATTGGAGCCTGGGAGAGGAGTGAGAGCTGTGAGAGGAACAGCTCTGCAGAGCCCAGGCAGGGCAGGCCATGCTGGTCAACAGAGCAGCAGAGACTCCCCTGCAGCTGGTGGAGAACCCCACGCTGGAGCGGGTGGATTCCCAAAGGAGGCCGTGACCCTGTGGGAAGCCCGTGCTGGAGCCAGCTCCTGGCAGGACTTGTGACCCAGCAGGGAACCCATGCTGGAGCAGCCTGTTCCTGAAGGACTGCAGCCTCTGGAAGGGCCCATGCTGGAGCAGTTTGTGAAAGAATTCCAACCCATGGGAAGAAGTTTATGGAAGACTGTATCCTTTGGGAGGGACCCCATGCTGGAGCAGGGGGAGAGTGTGAGGAGTCCACTCCGTGAGGAGGAAGATGCTTCACAAGCAATGTGTGATGCCCAGACTGCACCCCCATTCTTTGTTCCCCCTGTGCCATTCAGGGGGCAGAAGGTAGAGAACTGAGGAGTAAAGTTCAGCCTGGAAAGAAGGGAGGGGTCAAGGGAAGGTGTTTTTAAGATTTGAGTTTATTTATCATTCTCCTGCCCTGATTGCTAATAGATTAAACTAATTTCCACAAGTTGAGTCTGTTTTGCCCGTGACAGTAATTGGTGAGTGACCTCTCCCTGCCCTTATCTTGACCCAAACCCAGCAGATTTTCTGTCCCCTGTGCAGCTGAGGAGGGTGTGATAGAGTGACCTTGACGGGCACCTGGCATCCACACAGGACCACTGGTGTGGATCAGTGATAACAAACGCGTGGGGCTCCTCTCACTGAAGCTGTGGCCAAACCAGCGATGTCCCCCTGGCCATCAGAGGTGGGGACACAGAGACTGCTCTGCAGGAGCCAGCTCAGGGACAGCACAGAATCCTTGTGGTTTGCTGTCTACATGACATTCACCAGCATGGCCTCTAAACGTCTCGTACATCTGCATGTTTTTCACGCTCAAGGATACTTTTGGGCTCCCCTATCCTTCCGAGCCACCCCTCAAGGAAGCTTTTAAAGAAGTGCCTGGTGCTGGGCAGGAGCTGTGTGCACTCTGCCCCTCAGACAGTGCTGCTCTGCTCTGTACATCTGTTTTTCCTCAATTTCAATGTGATCAATTAACAGTGAGTTTGCAATTCACCAGAAAGTAATGGGAACAGTCAGTGTCCTCATCTCAGTGAAGTATTTGGGGGAAAACACAGCAAAGAACATGGTATTAAATAAACATTAATTTCAGCAAGAGGAAGAAGCTGATAAGGTCATTTGTCTCAAATTACATAAAGTCCTTTCTAGGATGTTTTCTCTTCCTAGTATAATGTTTCAAAATGTCCAGTGCTAATTTGACTATTCCAAACCATCTTTTGTTCTTTGTATTCAGAAAGAATTTAGTAGAAATTCAGGGGTTATGCAAACGTTCAGGAGCAGAAGATGCTCTTTATTACCATTGTGCCAGATATTGCAGGAAGCCAGAATGAAAAATTTAGGATAGCCATGGAAATGGGAATTGCTCTAATTCAATAACAGATTCATTGGCTTTCTAATTAGATTTGATCACTTGAGTATTTTATATTGTAGCTGGGTAAGTATCTTTTAAATACCTACCATGTGCGACACAGGCACTTCAAAAGCATCATAAAAACAGTAAATCTGCAGAAAAAGTTAAAGAAAAATTATTATCTTCGTTCTTTCATGTCTTGGTAAATAATTCCTGCTCTGAGATGTCCTTTTTTTTTAATTTTACAACATTCAAAACCACTTTAAAATAACATCTGTAATAAGTATTCATAAAATAACTCAGATAATATTTTACTGTTACAGCTTACAGTAATGTCTGAGTAACATCATACAAATTGCATTATAAATAGTTTCACCAGCACCAAAACAGAGAATTACATTTTACATAATTCACTTAAGCACATGGAATTTTGACTACAAAGGATTTTTTTTCTTACACTTCTTACAGAGCTGATTTGGTATGCTTTAACTTGTAAAATTACTCAGTTACATGGTCCCAACATAAGGCAACATGGAAAATACCTGAAAACCAATGTGGGAGCAACTAAGAATTACAAAATTATACTGGCTAGTCACAGAATTTCTACTGCTCAGTCCACTCAGGATTTTGAGCCTTATTTAATTCTGAAAATGAGCAGGACCTGACAAGTAAGGTCTTAGCCCGGGATTCAGAAACTCTGGTTTCATGTGACCTTGGACAAGTTTTCTGGCTCAGTTCTCCATTCACAGCACAGCATTAGAATGCTCCCTATCTCCAAAGACTGTCAGCTCTCAGAAGCTCCCTGCCAGTATTTTTTCACAAAAGAATTGGTACTTTGGGACTAGGATTGGAGCTGAGCTCAGTACAAGTGAATGTGTGATCTTTAACACAGGACACACGGATAAAATTGTTCTGGTGTTCAACAGAGGTAGGTGAATGATGCCCTTTGTGCTGCTGGAGAATGTACAAGGGACTTGCCCAATGACAGAGAGGGCCTGACACAGCTCCTGAGTCACAGTTCTGAACTGCAGTGTGCCGAGGGCCTCCAGAAATACAGGATCTAACAGAAATGGAGTGGAGCTGTTAACACATTCAAGTATCTATTCAGCACAGCAGTCAGGGGGAAAATTTCTTCAGTAATTTCAGTGGGCACTGAAGTAAATGTTCTCTTAAATGCTACACCCAGAGGAAAAACCAGATTGCTTGGCACCCTAAAGGAAATTCATGTGTCCTGCATGTTCAGTTTACTCAGCAGTTTCAGCACAAGATAAACGTATTCTAGCACAAAGCCTGTGCACAAACTTCATGGAAAAGAAGCATCATCAAAACTGCAAAGTAAAAACTGGAAGATGCATCAGATACATCTTCTGCGTTGCAGAATTGAAAAAGAGAGAAGTATGTAGCCTGACCATTGAGAGATTGGAGCTGTCTCCAAAGTTAGTTAAAACATCTGGAAAACAGCTGTATCTTTCTCTTGCAGTGCACTGCACTCAAGAACTTCAGCATCACAGTCACAGCTATCTGCTGGGTTGCAGGATCCTGGAATAGTTTGGGTTGGAAAGGATGTGAAATATCATCTAGTTCCAACCACCTGGCCCCTGTCCAAAGTCCCTCTCCAGCTCTCCTGGAGCCCCTGTAGGTGTTGGGAGGAGCTTTAAGGTCTCCACAGAGCCTTCTCTTCCCCCGGCTGAACAGCCCCAGCTCTCTCAGTCCATCTCCAGAGCAGAGCTGCTGAGTCCTCTGAGAATCTTCATGGCCTCCTCTGGACTCGCTCCAACAGGTCCATGTCCTTCTTAGAACTCTCAGGAGAAACCAAAACCTGGCCTGCAAGATACTCTGAGGCACTTTGCTGAGACAGCAGAGCAGAGAAAAGAAAGCAAGAAATCTGCCTTGTTCTAAGCAGTGAATGGAGATGTCTGATGAGGTGCCAGCTGCAATGATTCTGGAAATACACTGCAATGCACTTTCTTCTAAGGACACAAGGGCTTCCTAATTGACAACACCTGGAATGTTTTACTGATTTACCAGAATCTTTGTGTTTTATAGCC
Organism: Struthidea cinerea; assembly: GCA_013397865.1. Taxonomy (NCBI): domain Eukaryota; kingdom Metazoa; phylum Chordata; class Aves; order Passeriformes; family Corcoracidae; genus Struthidea; species Struthidea cinerea. Next base: position 593,096 of record VZTI01003251.1, read on the forward strand.
ACCTACGAGGAAAAAGGCTTACAATGGCTGACAAGATACTCAGCCTTGCCACTCTTATTACCCCTAGTGACCAGATGGAGCAAGTATTCTGAATTATCAGGCTCTGCAGGGCTCTGTTGTTGCAAAGGCACCTGTTGCTCACAAAGCCTGTTCTCGCTGCCGTTTCAGGCCCACAACTCTTGCTGCCAGGAGGAACACGGCCCCAGTGAGCACTTCTGCCACAAAGGAGATCCAGACCAGTGCCAGGGACCAGCCAAACCTGATATCGATTTCCACCAGGAGATCCTTGCTCCTCAGGAGGCAAACAGCTTCTTGGAAGGCAGCAGCTGAATATGCAATATAGACACTGATCCCTGTGAGGGTAACGAGAGCTGAAAAGAGAAACATGTTCAGCTACTTAGCAGCCACTGAAGGAATTAAAAACAATCAATTGGGTATGTCTTAGGGCCTCTTTGCCTCTCCTTCCTCTTCTAGCCAGGCCAGATTTACAGATTATCTTTGAAATCTAGCTGAGGTTGGTTTCTTGGGGAATGAGGGTGAGAGGGAAGTAAAGGCAGGGTTGTGTCCACTGAGGACAATGTGTTCCCACTGTTAAATACTGAATGTCTGACAGCAAGCCTCCCACAATAAAAAACGGGTCCTATATTTTAGATATGTGTATCTGTTTTCAGTACTGAGATTCAGGATGGGGGGCTGGTCTCAGCCAAAGGCCACCCTGCAGTCTGTTCATGTTCTCCTGGGAAACTGCGCCAGCTGCATCCCCAGAACATCCCTCAGTACCCCTCTCCCAACCCTGTGTTTGTGTTTCCTTTCCCTCTTTGCAGCCCCAAATGGCTTAGAAAGGCCCAGTGCTCCACTCCTCAGTGGGATAATCGTGCTTGGCACTTCACAGCTTTTCATTTTTCACTGACTATTTGGAGTAGTTTTCCACCAGCCTTTTCAGTGAATACAGCTTTCTGCTCTTCTGAGGAATCAGAACTTGCTCTTCTTTTTAGAAGACAATCATTATGGGGGATGGTTGGTCTGTGAAAGAGCATTTCAGACTAAAAAAGCTCAGCCACAACTTTGAGACAGCAGCATTTGCTTTCAGCAATCCCTTAGCATTTTCTTCTTAAAAATAGGACTATATGAGCAGTTGATGAGAGCCAATTCTGAGGATCCCTTTTTCTGTTGGGAAAAATTTCTGTTTTAAGTTACATTGTGAAACAGTACGGAAAATCTGTTTGGAATAGAAAATGCAGACTTAAACACAGTTTTCCTACTTTGACAGAATGTTTTTAGGTTTTTTAATTCATAAATTACTTTCTAAAATGCAGTGGGTTTGGATACAGCAAAAATGAAAAAATAAAAAGAAGTGTAAAGAATTTTACTAGCTTCAAATTGAAATGTTACACTCCAACTAAAATATTTTTTTGAGGTTTCCTTTTGTGACCCACAGTTTGGGAACACTGCTCTAGAGCTAAACTAGCAGTGAAGCTACCCCAGGAATGGCTAAAAAGACCCTTTTCAGGAACTCAATACAAATGCCTTTTTAAAAACATCAGTTTTCTTAATAGTTGCAAAAACTGTGCAACCCTATGATTTAGTAATTCCAAGGTCACTTTTCCATCACTCCATTACCCTGTCTGTAAAGAATTTGTGCACCATGCTGAGAAGTTATTAAATCTTTTGTGTTAATGGGCACAGCAAACACAGATTGTTCAAAGGGTGCCTCGCTCCACAGGGAGGGATATTTGCCTTTCCTGAGCAGCTCTATTCCAGAATCAGGATGCAAGCAGACACCAGGTGAATGAACACCAGCATTATTCTGACAGCAAATTCCTGCTTGGCTTTTATTCCCTGGGAAACAAAGTGATGTTTCCCAGATATAATCACTTGTTACCTAAAACAGGCCAGGAGTTTGATTTAGTACCTCCAAAAAGGAAAAGCAGTCCCGTCATTAGGAGCAGTAGGTAGGCCCTGGCAAGAATACTGATGAATCCAGTCATTCCTCCAAAAATCATCAGTATCAGGCTGAGGGGCATCAGGATGACAAATGTTCCATGCATGTCTGAAGAAAAATGAAGAATGTTAATATTGTAATATTTTATTATGGTGTCAATGGATGTACTAATTATTACTAAGTGCAGAGCCCCTGATCAGGATCAAAACCTCATTCTGTGCTGCTCAAACAAGAAATTGGACAAACCCTTGGGTTTCCAGTGTAAGGCAGCAGGACAAATATATGGTATGGAGGAAAAGGTAACAAACAGAACAAGCCCTCACAGGATCACAGCCTGTGTTTCAAACAGAGACCACAGATGTAAAAGCTATGTCTACACAGATAAATATGAGCAATTAAACTCTTCTCAGCTACTGAGCCAGCTGGATATCAGGCGATGCACTGAATACCAGGTAGGCACTGGCAACCTTAATAAAAAGTAGCCCTGTTATCTGAGTCACACTGTTCTGCTCGGGAGGTGAGATCCAGCCCTGCTTTGATTAAAGGCTTCTCTTCTGTCACATGTCCTCTGCTGCACCGCTGTAGCACATTGTTGACCTTTTCCTTTGTTGCAGCTGACCATCAACTAGAGGTAAATTTTCCCATCCAGCTCTGATTCTGTCTGTCATTGTTTTCTACAGCAGCTTCACTAAGTGCATTAACCTATCCTGCCTGCTTCCTCCCACGCTAAATGTTTTACATTAGTCTTTCTTCATGCCTATAACATTTTAATAGCTGTGTAAACAGAGGGTTGCTATGTATTTTTTCATATCACACTGTTTTTTCCATCATAAACTGTTATTGTGTCATTGTTCCCTCTCATGCAATCTATTCACAACATTCAACCCAATCTTTTTTTAGAATAATAACCAAAAAACAGTACTTCCAGTATCGATTTGTTTCATACCAGAGTAAAGTGCAGAGTAAGTGACAAAAGAAAATGTAAAATCCAAACTCTGAAGAGGTCTAGGCTTCAGTGTCTCATTTAATTTCACAGAGGAACCACAATACACCATTAGCTGTTCCCAAGGAAAAGGAACACTTTTTTCTCCTATGTCTAAATTGATCACTTAAGAAATCACAGTTTGTGTGTGATCAAGTGATCAGTTTTTTCAAGTCACTGTAACTGCCCATTGAATTTGAGATACTCCACCTGCCCCTGGCTAAGGATCCAGCTTATCCTCTTCAGCAGCTTTATAAAGATCTAGACACAATTGTGTACCTATCTCTGTTCAGTTCCCGAAGCCTGGAAGGTTAGGAAAGGTCTGCATGGCATCAAGGCAGACACTGTTAATGTCTCTACTTGAGCAGAATGTGGTTTTCAGACATAATTATTTGTTTGGTGTAGCACAGAACATGCTCACGAAAAAAAATGTGGCAAATGACAAAGTTTTGGGAGGTGACCCTATTGTTCTTTTATTTCTGCTTATTTACACTGTATTATATTTTCATATTCAACCCCACATATGCCCACATCAGGAGCAGCTGATGCTCAGAAACCACAAATTCAGCACTCTGCATTGAAGAGAGCACTTTCCTTCTTTGATTCTAAAGCTGAGGACGTTCCCTGGGCCTTCCTTCAGCGAAACTGGCCACGGCTGCTGTTCCTGGCTAAGAAACACAGACCTAAAGCAATTCTCAATGCTAACAGCCAGATCAATCTTCAGCTTACTGGGAACAAACCAGTATGTCAAAACTGCCTGAAAATCTTAGTCGGATTGCAAGATGAGAAATAGCCATGGAACTTAGTTCAGGAGTTTTATGTATTAGAAGTGGTTGTTGGGGTGTGATGAAACACGATGTGACAGAATAGAGATTGGGCACCCAATTCAGTTCTCATATTCTAGAGAGGCAGCAGCAACATGAGTGTGGTCTTCAGCCACATTTGAGCTTGCTAAGGGTTATTTGGTCTGATTTTGGTTATCCCCCACCATTCTGACATCCATGTGTCCTCTTAGATTTGGTCTTGCCCGTAAAAGGTGAACAAGCCTCGGGAGGATAAAATCTTGGGAGTATGCGATTAACTTTTGAAAAGTGTGAATGTAAGAATGGTGCAACTCTGTCCTCAGACCTGGCCTTGCTGAGAGAGAACAAACATAAACAAGTTCATGGCTGGCTCTCTGCCTTGTGATTTTCCAGGTGTCCCTCACTAGTCCAAGTTACTGCTGACAAACTCCACCTCAGGACAGCAGCACTACCTTGCCATTTCTTTGAGTCTTCTTGTTATGGTGCAATTTCAGCGACTGCAACCTGAGCCAGGACACGTGTGGGTGAGCAAAACACAGCTCTGAATGGAACCTTGTGAAGGAAAGGGAAAAGAAAACCATACCAGAGCATCCTTGGGAGTGTCCTAGATTAAATTAATGATCTGTGACCGTTGCAATACCAGAATAACTCTGATTTCTATGCCCTCTTCAGTGAAAATATAGGGTTTAGGGATAGCTCAGCTGAAACCCACGAACCCCACTGCGACAGAGCCTTACTTTTCCTATACACAGCTGAGACCACACTTCTCATTAATCACCTGCAGCTTTTTATAAATCAAATATTTAGAGAATCATATTTGGTTAAATAGCACTTTTATAATCTCCAGTGTTCTAGTTCAATATCTAATACTCATTTGTACTATGAAATCTGCAACTGCCTGGGAAACTTATTCTAAAATGCTGCCATGGAAACCACTCAGGAATCTGAATTCATGCCATCTGGCATATGATATTATGCCGTTATATTCCTTGATTAGAGAAACGTAATTAGTTTATAGAAGAACATGACTTAAAATATCTTTACTGTGTTTCTGTCTTCAATAATCATCTGTAAAAGAAGTTAAAACATTAATTTTGCAGTCATTTTAGTGGTTTTTTAGTTTCTGTTGAAATACACATTTATGCATTATGTATTAAACATATAACTGCCTTCATATTGATGAAATTAATCTAGTATTGGAAAAAAAACCCTAAGCATTTTGCACAAGAAGAGGCATATGCACTTTCTTGTAAAACAGAATTCAGTTTCTCACATCAGTTTCTCAACACCTGAGTTCCCTGTTAGTCCAACATGAAAGATCCAATGGTTTAATCTTGGAAATACTAAAACAAACTCATAAATTTTCAAAAAACACTCTTTTTTTTTTTTTTTTTGAAGCAAAGAAGAATGAAATTGTTTAATCTGAGTGAACGAAGGCTTGCATTAGCTAGCCAAAGCTCTTTTACTAGACGTCTGGCCAAATATCTGTAACAATGACATCTGCAGTGTGTGTCCAGATCTGAGAATTTGGCAGGCATTTCTGAATTACCACCCAACACAGTTGCTGATGAGCTGTTTGTGAGAGAAATCTGTGGAATGAAATAGAAACACTGAGCAGTGTCAGAAGTAACCAAATGCAAGCCCAGCAGTTTTGTTAATCATCTTCTGTTAACATCCTGGAGCTTAATTGCTCCAAACTAACTTTGGATTTGTTTGCACAGCTTATAATAGCAAATAGTGCCTAGAAATCTGTAATAGTCACCTCATCAGAAATACTCCAAATGGCAGCGGCTCAGAAGATCTTAATTAAGGGCCTGTTTATCTTACCCAGCAGTAACTAAATAGCCAGTTAGAAGGAGAAAAGCCTCCAGCTGAAACAGACTCCTGGCAGTTGTTAAAAGCAATGGGGCTGCTCTAGCAGGACTTGGCAAAGCCAGGAAGAAACAGTGCACAGAGAAAGTCTGACCTGCTTGCTAGGAAGAAGGGAAGGAAACAACTTAGAAAGCCAATGAACAACTGGAAGAACTCCTCTGTGGCTAAATGTACGTCTTCTGGGCTTGGGCCCCAGGGACAGGAAGGCCTGGATTTTGTCCTGTTCAACAGAGAAAAGGTGATGGAGAAGGACTGCTCACAGGGTTAGGGTTCTCCAGGACGATTAGCCGGGCTCTGGTCTGTGTGTTACATGTTTTGGCTTGGTGCTTTTCTCAAAGAATCTCTGAGCTAACGGGAAGACCAATTGCAGACGGCAGAAATAAAATGATGCTAGACTTGGAGCAGGTGGCACTGACAAAAAACCTCAGTAGCAGGAATGGGTAGATTGATGAATGTGAGTAAAGCACCGTGGTTCACATTCTGTTGCTGTGGTACCAATGAATCTGAAAACGAGAACATTCATCAGAAGTTGTCACTCGTTAGGCCTCAGCTGCAGTGGTGCTGAAGTTATCTAAGATTTCTGTATATATTTACTGCAATAGCTACTGTAAGTACTGAAGCAGATGTTCACTGGCACCTCTCTGAAGGAACAGGAACACACCTACCAGACCAATTAAGCCAGAACTTCTATGTGTATCATTTGGGTCTTATTTCACTTGGCCTCTGAAATGGCTCTTGCTCCAGCCCCAGCTGTTTCCTTCTGATAGCTTAAAGCCAAAAGAAAATTTGCAAAGAACTGTAAATCCCCCAGAAAAAAATGTCAGGATGGCCAAAGAATAGGGCATTCTTTATAACATTATAAACTAACTCAGTAAAAATGAAGCAGGACCATGAGGAGCAAGGTGAAGTGCAAGTAGCTGGTTAGTGACTATTACAGGGTCCACATGCTGTGAGGAAATCCAGACAAGATTATCTGTACTATTAAACTGATTTTGTTCAGGAAGAAACCAAGGCAGCTGTTACATTAAAACAACTGAGGTATCAGTAGCTGCCTCTGCTGCAAAGATTGTTTCCCTGCAGGAAGCACGAACTTGTCTGCAGCCTCATGGCTCCGGTTACATTCGTGTCTAAAAAAGAAAAAATAAAATACTCTGGGGACAGTACTTTAAGCAGTTGTGCATGGGCAGCTGCACACTCCAGTCTTGATCTTGTAACAGGAAAAACAATATGAGCGCAAACTACATCCATTAAGTACTCATTTCAGGAATAGAGGAGAGCGCTAAAAATGGACCTGTAAAAGGAAACCAATCACTGGCCATGTTGTTCAAGTCCCTGACAAAAAATCAGGACTGTCAGAGGCTTAATCTCACCTTGCAGGTACCTAGTGCAGATGGTTTGTGTGTCTCACAGACAGTAAGAAAGAACAGCAGTTCTTCTCACATTATTTTTCATAACCCCAGCTCTGCAGTGCTGGTGGGGCCCTGCAGCAGCTCAAGTGCAGAGATGAGATTCAAGTATTCACAATATTTTTCATCATGCAAGGATTATGCTGGTGCTGCCTTCAGCTAAATCTGTACTGGTATTTACTCATTATTAACAATATAGACTTTGGTAAATGGAAAATATTTATATGACAAAAATATCTAAGAGCAACTTTTCCCCAGTGAAACATGTTGAAGTTTCTTGCTTGTTTGGGTTTTTTTCTGGTGGTGGTGGTGGTGTTTGGTTTTGATTTGTTTGCTTGTTTGTTTTTTCTTTTAAGAAATTCTTTTACAAAGCTGAAACTCTTGGGGAAAAGGTTCCAGCTGATTAAGCACTGCCATTCCTTCTACTCACCAGCTTCCCTCTCTCTGTGTGTGACCCTCAGCAAGCATCTAGATCTGATTTTGGATGTTACATTTCTGCTACTGGAAAATTGCAAAGCTGCTCAGAACTCCTGGTGAGGCTTCCTTTGAAGTCAGTGACATCCTTATTTTGTCGTTCAGTGAGAGATGGATCCAGCTCATCATGAAAAATGTTGCTCTTGCTCCTTGTCTCCCATAGCTGGAGAATGCAAGGCAAAATATCAGTCGTGTCTTTGCTGACAGATTTCAATTCTAAGGGGCATTTTCAGAGGGCTATCTTTAATCCTAGTAGTCACCAAGAGACTCTAATAACTGTGTAAATTATGAAAGTGACACTTTCATTTTAATCCTGTTTGGGCCAGAGGAAAGTGTACATCTCCAGTGAAAAAGAATTCTAATGCAGAACTTTCAGAAAAGCTGGTGGTAGGCAGTCGGGAGGTATTTTTCTTTAGATGGTGGCTGATGTTTTAAACAAATAAATAGCCAGGCCATAATGTAATCTGTAATAGGGAAATATTTTATCCTTTGTGGGTTTGAGGGGCAGAGAGGGTATACACTGGATGTTCAGCTGGGGGGAGTGGTGAGAGAAGAAATGGAAGGCTAATGTAGAGCATGTTTGTGTCTAATCCATTAGAGGAGCAGCTCAAGAGTACTCCTGTGATGTGAAAACACATCACAGTCCCAGGCTTAGCAAGCCTTAGGTTGATTGCCTGGGGAACATTGCTGCCAGCGCAGGATTTTAACTTGTGCCCCCAATTATTTTAATTTGCCAGGAGCTCAATTTGAAGTACACAATAAGCCTAAAAGGAATCTGCTGGGATGAATAAGGGAGATATTGGAAATGTGGAGGAAGGGAAGGCTTTTCATTCTCTAATGAAGAGTTTGTCTTCTGGCAGTGGCCAGCACTTTTGTTTCCACTTAGACCCAGCTCTTTGCACTCACATACAGATTTCCTCCCATCTCTGGCACTTGTGTTAGTTAAGACATGCCAGGAGCTGCATTCAAACTCGGACGAGTGAGAGATGTGACGGATGTGTTACTTAAGTGCCTACTTTAGTAGACAGTCCTTCAGAGTCTTTTTAGGAATAATCAGAAAGAAATGTGTCTGACTTTGCCAGAGCTCATGAAATCCAGTGCCAATCAAACAGTGAGAAATATGTGTGTCTAGCTAGATGGAATGAGATTAATCCCATGAGAATGTGCCTCACAGACACCTTCACAGGCACACAGAGAAAAAATGTAATTTTTTTGAAGTAACCAATTAAAGCTGTGCAACTAGTTTGTTTGCCACATAGAGCAGCAAATGAAGAAACTGCTGTAACTACACTGCAATCCGTGATCACAGAATTGTCCTCTAAAATTCTTGTTAATATGTGTTGTGGATGAAGATGGTTTGCCATGATCTGCCTAAATATGATTCAGTGGCCACAATCAGAAACATTTAAGAGAGAAGAGTAAGGCTGATGTAGAAGGTAGTATCTCAGGACCTGATAAACCCAGATGTCACCTAGAAATATCTGTATTTCCTAGAAGAAAGAAGTACTGACATGGTGGTTTCTATGTTCAGCTGCTACTGCTGAGGATCTGTAGCCTCACCACACTGAAACTGCATTGAAGCTGAGCAAAAAAATCAAAAAGTTAACTTGGTAGGGCATTCCAACCAAACCTAGCAGGTTCTTTCAATTGAAGTATCTTTGATTTCTTCTCTCATCATTTTTAGGCAGATCATGCCTGTTTATAATAAAATACACAAGTGTCTTTGCAGACCTGAAGTCTTTTTCCAGGAACATAAAAATAGCACTTGATGTGAAAGCGAGAGAAAAACAATTCTCCAAGGCCCTGAGGAGTCTGTAAACATAATGATTAATCCAATTTTTATTCATATCCACCATTTTCTTACACTTCATGACTCACAAAGAGCTGTCCTTTGTTTCCAAGCAAACATCATTTTTATAACCAAAAGAGCACTGCTTTTTTGTTTTGTTATTTCACTGAAGAGCTGCAGTCTCTCACCCAAGAAAGCAGATGTACCTTTTGCAAATATGCACACAACTTTTGAAAAGCCAATGATTTTATCCTGAAATGTTGGACTATCACCAACATAACAGTGGAGGTGCCGACACCTAAAACATGATCAGGCAGGTTCAGTTAATGCTGACCCTCAAAGGCTCAAGTGATCCAGCAGACAATCACTTCCACTGATTTCAGCAACACCAAGCAGCTACAGCCCTCTGTTTTGAGCAAGGAAGATTAAAGAAATGGCACTTCCTATTTGAAAGCACAGACAGACGTCCTGGGCTGTAAGTCCTGAACCTGTCGATGTGTTTGTATGGCTGCTTCAGTAGCCCTCTGGGATCTTACTTCTACTTTACCTTCCCAGAACAGCTGAGACACAGCCCCAGCAGTACCAGCACCTCCCAGGCTTCCTTTGCCACGGGTGCTGCACCTGGAGCTGGATCACGAGATGCTGCTCCAAGAAACTGAAGACGTTTTAAGCCTCTCTGGAGCCCAGGAAACGGCTGGTTTTGAGGGGAAAGGGTTCCATTCTAAGAAACAGGACAATGCACGTATTCCACATGCAAGGGCGAGACAGAGCCAGGGAGAAGAGGTGAGTAAATAAAAAAATTTTAAAAGCAAGCCCATACACAAGGGTGTGTGAGGAAAAGATAGTGCTGAATATAAGATGCAAAGATTGTAAATCATCTTCTAGAAGATGCTTGTAAGTGTTTGAAAATGTTCAGTCTGGACTTTTTGAAAACATTCTGGCATTGATAAATGAATCTAAAGAAAAAGAAGTAAATACATTAGAAGCTTAATGCTTTTGAACATGATGTTCTTCAAAGACTTTGAACAGTGCTTTCAGTCATTGATTTATTTTCTTAAATTGTCACATACTTAAGCCTTTTATCAGTGCCAGAAATCCACTGAAAGTCTAGAAAAGTACCTGTCTTAATGATTAGTTTAAATGTGTTCTTAAGCATTTTCAATGATCAGACTCCTTTGAGATGATTGCAAACACTTTAACCTTTCATTTTTAACAATTGTATACCTTCCTGTGCCACTGCACTCAGAGAGGTCTTGCTCCTGTTGAAGAAATTAGCTGAACTTGTCATCAAATAGATGGTTATTTCAACAGTAAACACACTTAAAGACCACAGGCAGTGACAGATATTGTACAGAAGCAGAGTCAAAACACTGTCTCAGCGAGTTCCCCCTCTGAATCAGAAATGAGTCCTTGTAAGTGGCCAAGGAGGGAGGGAAGGGTGGATGGAAATATAAAATAATATAAACGCTACTCACACAAAAGCTGTCTGTGTGAATCGGTGATGTTTGCATTCTCATGCCAGAACGGGTTTATCAAAGGGTAACATTCACTCCTCACTATTAGAAAAAGGGGGAAAACAATGAGGAAAAAATTACACTATAATATCTTTTTGCTATATATATATATTTATCTTTTACATGTACATATAATTCGTATAATGTTAGCTGCTTTTAAAACAGCCATTCCTAGGTAGGGAAGAAAGGGAGAGGATTTTCAGTACGCAGCATCAGCTGCTCCCATGGGGCCTGACCGCTGGAGTCAACAGGGAAACATCTGCTCATTGCAGTGGGGCTCAGAGTACAGCAAAGGGAGAATTCCTGTAACCTGCTCCTTCTCCCTGCTCCTCTAGAAGCAACATCCTTTCTTGCCTATAGCAAACATTACTTACTCCTAGCTTTTAATAGCGGAATCAAAACCAAAAGTTATGTGCCTAGCATATAAATTAACAACATACGGAACATCCTACATATTAATATATAGGACTATAATAATACTATATTATGATATATAATAATACTTATATTTAAATTAACTATATTGTTTATGTAAATAAACTATATAGTGTTTATATTTCTATTCTTTATATTATTATTTATCATTTTAATGGCTTTAACCCAGAACTTTCGCCCCTTAATTGCCTGAGCCAAATGAAAAGACATCTCCTTCCTTCTAAATGGTTAACGTTTATTAGATTAGCTTGAATTAAAAGTTAATGTAAAATTAGGTTACAGGAGCAGAAAATTCGCTCTCCCTATATCTCCTTCGGCAAGTGACACGGGAGGTATTAACAAGGTACTGCCCACGGGTCCCGGGCACGGCCGGGGAGCGCTCGTCCCTTGAACCACGCAGAGCCGGAGCTCCGAGGACAGAGGGCACTGCCCGCCGGCGCTGCCCCCGAGCCGGACCCCGCAGCCGGACGGATCCCCGCACCCAGACCCCTGTAGCTGCGTCCCGCAGCTGGAACCCCGCATCCCCGCACCCAGACCCCTGTAGCTGCGTCCCCGCAGCCGGAACCCCGCATCCCCGCACCCAGACCCCTGTAGCTGCGTCCCGCAGCCGGAACCCCGCATCCCCGCACACAGACCCCTGCAGCCGGACCCCGCCGCCTGACCCCGCAGCCTGACCCC
>VZTI01003251.1:610724-625721 GCA_013397865.1 Struthidea cinerea
GGTCGGTGCCCGGCAGCGCTGGGCTGGCTCCTGCGCCGAGTCCCGCCGCGAAAGGGCAGGTTTGGAGCTGGGGCAGGTGCGGCAGCAGTTAACAAAACTGGGCAGCTACAGATACAGAGGCCGCCTCTAAAGCGCGGAGTGTTTTGAGTGTGAATATGTGTGGTGGTCCAGCAGGGAGCTACTAAGTTGATCATGGGTCTGGAGCATCTCTCTTACGAGCAAAGGCTGAGGAAGTTGAGGCTGAGGTTGAGAAGAGATGACTGAGAGGGGACCTTCTTAATGTGTATAAATGTCAAAGGAAGGTGTCAGAGCAGGGCCCAGGCTCTGCTCCCTGGGGCCCAGCCATGAGACAGGAGGCATCGGGCAGGAACTGATGCCCAGGAAGTTCCACCTGAACACGAGGAAGAACTTCTTCACTGTGAGTGACCGAGCACTGGGACAGATTGTCCAGGGAGGCTGTGGAGTCTCCCTTACTGGAGATACTCCAGAACCATCTGGACACAATCCTGTGCTGTGTGCTCTGGGGTGACCCTGCCTGAGCAGGGAGGTGGGACCAGATGACCCACTGTGGTCCCTTCCAGCCTGAACCATTCAGTGATCTTGTCCAAGCACAAGCAGATAATAGCAAATTTAGCATAATCATTCGAGATGTTAATGCCAACACAGGAAATGGCCTTATTTCCTTTGAAGACCTTGATTTAGCATTGTAATTCTGCGCAGTCATGGTAACGTTTGGTTTTTTCCAGGGGAGGTTGTCTGTAACACAGGCAAATTAGTAGCTCTTCCTAAAATAGGCAGTGGCTGCCACTGAACTACTAACAGTTATGTATTCCAGGATTCTGTAAAAGAGAGCATTGGAGCATTGCTACTTTATTGAACAGTGTCATCTGATTTTTATCTTCTGAAATACCACTGGAGCAATGTTCAGACAGTGTCAGGGTGCCACTAAAAGCTGCCTGTGTTTGGTTTTAGGTTGAATATCCTGACGAGCAACTTGTTGTCTTGGAGCATGGTGGAGCTTGCAGGATCACACCTTGCCACACCTTCTCAGAAACTATGTCCTGAGGTTCCCTTGCTGAGCAAAACTGTTCCTGGATGCCTGTAAATGGAAGAGAATGGAGTCCCTTCGTGGCAGCACTGCATAAGGGACTGTTTGAGCACTGCAGATGTTCCTCTCACCAGCACACCATGGTAGATTTAGCAGAGAAGGAGATGGATAACCCCACGTTTAGAAGTGACACTGTGCTGTCTGATGTTCACTTGCACTGCCCAAGCAAAAGACACCTCATGGTACGACTGAATGCAGTTGGACAGCCAGGTAATGGATGCTTACACTGATGGAGCTGTATTTCAACTGTACTCACATCTTTGTAACGGCTGAATCCTCCTCTAAGTGGTTGATATTACTAGTTACATATTTTATTCCAGTTATAAGCAGAATCACCTCCTACTCAATCTTTAGAAAGAGGGCTAGCTGTGTTCTCCTCATGAAATTAACTCCAGAAATGAAAACTTGTTGACAGCCTGTCTTAAAAATTAAACTTTAAATTACTTTCTGAGAAAAAGTAACCAAATTTACTCACTTGCAGGTTTAATTTTATGTATTTGTTCGTTGAGCTGTAGTGTCAATATATTACTTTGGGAATCATGAGTAAAAAAAAAGATTGTGATGTTCCTTGAACACAAACAAAAGGTGAGAACCTAGGGGTTTTAAATAGTGTAACTTAAGTTTAAAATAAAAACTATCAGTAATTAATTTATGAAGTTTAATTAAGTGTTTATGTGATGGTTTACCATCAATTCCAGAGGAGCCTAACAGCTTTCTTTGGGTTTTGTGGTGTTATTTGGGTTTTGATTTTCTTTTGTTGGTGAGGTTGTTGGTTTTTTTATTTGGGGGGTGGGGGGGGTGCTTAAAAAACAAAGTCAACAAGAAAACTTGTAATAGCAATGGCTTTAACTGATGCAGAATTTGAAGAGTCAAGGCTGTACAGGCAATGAGTTGGCAAATGCCCCTGGCTGATTGCCAGCTTGTAGGTTGCTATAAAGTTGTCAAGGGAACTGCCCTTGGAGCTGCTGGCAAAATGTTCTGTACAAAAGTCCTGCTGTGACAGAAGAGTTAATTGTTTTTTCAAACCCAGTTGTGACATAAAAAGAGTAACTTCTGCAGCTGTTCTGATGTATGACAATGTGAAAAGTTATAAAAGTAGGCCTGACAAAGAAATGAATAATACTTTTGACCCTGCTCAGGTATTAACGCCAGGGTGGGTCTTCATGCCGTTTGACATGTGTTTGCTGTGATTTTGCTTGGTGCAAAGAACCTTTCAACAGAAGGAAGTGACAGTGTGTTCCACCTGTTCTGAATGAGCTCTGTCTGGGAAATTCCTCTGGTTATTGAGACAAGAATTGGATTGTAGTATGACAGCCTTTAATGCCATAACAATCTACCACTGCCATTTTGCTGTGTTTTAGGGAAGTTTATGGGGATTTAGTCTCTTCCCCTGTGAGTCAGTTTGACTTTCCACCTTTTGAATGCTGTAGAAATGCAGAGGATCAGAATGGACTTGGAGAACAAAAGCATTTCATTCACTGATGGCATCCTCTATTCAAATTAGTTTCATCTGTCTATCATGCAAACAGTGGAGACTTAAAAATTTCTCATTCTAGGACAGGCATTGAAGATTTTGTTAGATCTAGCTAAAAATGGTCTCCCTAGAGAGGAACCTCAGTCAGCTTTCAGTAGACCACCTTGGAATGTCTTGCCTACTAAAGAAACTGGAATAGAACTCCGTAAATTGTGAAATTGTTGAATGCAGTGGTGGCAAGCACTTTATCCCTTCCCTTTTGTTGGCAATGAACATAGATGGAAGGACTATGGAACGTTCACTCTTCCTCATGCGTGGTATTCAGGCAGTACAGATTCCTGTGATTAAAATTGAAAGGTCCATGTTTCAATAACTTAACATTTTAATAGATGCTGATGTCACTGAGCAATTGTTGTAAAAGATTTTAATTAATTGGTCATTGAGAATAGCTTAAGTCATTTAATCTCTTTGAATAGTCAGTTTGAGCACTTTAAAAAAAATTACAAAAGTGTCAGCTTTGGCAAGTGCCTCCTGTGCACTTATTTCTGCTCTCATGTACTGAGCCAATTTCAAGGCTTGGAGTTGATTGAATTCCTAAAGACTTTCAAAGCAGTAAACAAAAATTCAACTTGCATTTTACTAGAACGTGCTTGTTTCTTACAAGATAGGAATCTTAACCAAAAGAAACAAATTCTAACTTCTATTAATTCTTCTTTCAACTTGGTTTGAACTTGTGTGAACAGAACAACTTTTGGAGGGTGTAAGAAATCATCTCCTCTGCCAATAGCTAAAATAAATGTTACTAAATCATGAATGTGCACGTTGTGACTGTGCAGATGTTGAGTCAGCCAGTGGACTGTGAAAGTGCTTCATTTATTTCTACTGACAGAACTTAATAACAGAAGTATTTCTTCATAGCAAATAGAACTATATTTCAAGTTACCTGTATAATTTTTTATTCTATAGATTTTTCGTACATGTAATGCATACCAAAGTCTCATGCACGTGGAAGTTGTGCATAGCTTCTGCCTCATCTGGTGTTTAACCTTTCCCCCCACCGTGTTCTTACAGTATTCCTGTCATATTTCAAACTCCTTTGGAGCACAGAAGATTTGGTATCTGGGAAACACGTGAGAGAAATTACGGCAGGAAGAGAACACCAGTGCCGAAGTGGAGATGAACTGTGTGACAAGGACAGGAGTAACATAAAAAAAGAAGAAGAATTAAATAGTGAAGGAGTAGAAGCTCTGCTAGATGATGATGGAGACTTGGAAGTGGTCAGAAGGCCTCGAAGTGCCTCTGATTTGGAAGCAGAGGATCTTTTGAGGGATATAGTGTGCCCTGTAATTCTGATGAAAGGGCAGGAAGATGCTTTTGAAGATGAAGAGCAGGAGTGCACTTGCAGTGATGTTGTTAAAATAGGTAAATAATAAGCTTTCAGTCAAGGAGAAATGGGACAAATATTTTTCTGTAAAACAAAAGAAAAATAGGTTTCCTTTAGAAATGGAACAGCAGTTTGTTAAGTGAAAGAAAATAAGGAATGTAATACTGTGATACTGCAAATAAAAATGTACCTTTTTTCTCTGGAAGTAATTTGGGCAGTTGTATACCATGGGAAACTCAGTGCTCCTTAGTTAGAGTGGGTGTTTGGCATTATCTAGCATTATTCTACAGAATGAAGAGTGTTTAGTTCTATATTTGCAAAGGAAGCATAACCTTAGTTTCAAACTTGCCACTCTGGAACTTGATTTGAACAATTTTGAGGTAATTATTTCTGCTCTACTCTCATTTCCACAGAACACACTATGGCAACCCCCTTAGAAGACGTTGGTAAACAAGTACGTGTTCTGCCTTGCAGTATCTTGATTTTCATGGAATGAGCTTCAGAATTGCCTGAGTTTTAACTGCTTCCCTTGTCCCCAGGTCTGGCGTGCTGCCTTCCTTCTGGCTGATTACATTCTCTTTAAAAGGGACACGTTCAGGTGTTGCTCCGTGCTGGAGCTTGGAGGTGGCACTGGAATTACCAGCATTATCATGGGAACAGTTGCCAAGAGAGTTTATTGCACAGGTGAGGCAGTTATTTTCAGTTAAATATGTTCGTGAAACATCCCAAAGCAGTGCTTTCATCCTGGTATCTTTTGACTCATCTGTTCAGTTATAGCTAATCATTTTTATTAATGTGTATCAAGTTGTGTTATTTACTGAAAAATAACAGGGACTTTCTCGAGGGGCTGAGAGAGCACAAGAGTTTAAAAGCAAGAGATGTTGCAGTGAACTCAAGACAGGGTGTCCAGATTAAAATAGGTAGTGTAGGGATCTAACCTTTCTTTCTTCAAGGGTTGCTCAGAGCTTAGAACTGAAAGACAAAAGGAAGAAGGAATCTAGGGAAGCAGTCATCCGTGGACAGAGTTGCTCTGAATATTCCTTAATCTCATGGGCTTGAGAGAAACTTCAGGTATTAGTCTGAGAGGCATACATGGCCCATACAAAATGTTCTTATTTTTGGTATCATTCTCACTTCTTTTCCAGATGTTGGTGAAGATCTTCTGGCCATGTGTGAGCAAAATGTTGCATTAAACAAACACCTGATGGAGCCAGGAGGTAAGTGCTGTATGGTCAGACTTTGACTCTTTACTTTAGCTCAGGTGCTGTCTGAAAGGCCGTTTGTGACTGATGTGATTCTTCTCCACCCACAGGAGGGGAAGTTAAAGTGAAAGAACTGGATTGGCTGAAAGATGAATTCTGCACTGGTAAGTGCTTATAATGGTTCCTTTTAGATGGGGCTTGGTGTTTGGTTTTACATATTCAAAAGCCTCTCTTGGGCCTCAAAAAAAATTCTGGTTAATGATAATATTTGATACTGCAGTTGAAAAGGTTTTATGTTTGTTAGATTTTCAAATAAAGATTCTTTTAATGAAGAATAACTTTTTAAAAGCATGATAAAATTTGACAAATAATCAAAACTTATATAAAGATATAACTGGGGTTTTGTTTAAAGGAGTACTTGCTTTAATGTATTTAAAGCTGTGATCTTGCTACAGGGTTGTGAATTCTGAAGTGAAAGAAAACTTCTGCTTGGCAGTCAGCCTTGGGAGGGTTGGACATAACACAGAGAAAGCAGAGGACTGAGGGAACTTCAGAGAATGAACAGAGGAAGGTTTTGATTTCCCTTTAGTGGTATGCTCTGTTTATGGAGTAGCAGATGCCCACAGGAGCTAAGATGTTCCTTTTCTCCAGTCATTTGAGACATTTAATCTTGTACACCAAAGCCATATTCTTTCTTACAGATCCTGAAGCTCCTTATAGCTGGTCTGAAGAAGAGATGACTGATTTGCTTGATCACTGTTCTGTGATAATGGCAGCTGATGGTAGGAAAATATAAACAGTAAGCTTTTATCAAACACTCAAGCATTATGAGTGATAGTTTAAACATACGTAATTTGTTTTTAAAATCGAGTAGGTCAGATCCTTACCTAATTTGCCAAAGCTCTGCCTTAAGTGTTCCTGCCTGTATTTTTCTTTTCTAAACACTTGTATTTACATTCTGAATTAGCAATGGGAGAACAGACGTTGCAGGCTACTAGCTCTTCCTTCTCTTTGGTGTGTTAATTCTTTGTGGCTAAATAAATTGCTGGACACAATCACAAGTCACTGATGGATCAGGAGAGTTGTGTTGTCCTATTATTGTCTTGCATTACATAACTTCTGTGCAAATAATAATAAATAGGTGGTTAGACTAAGATTTTCTATAATGTGAATAGCAATTTCAGATGCTGCACTTTCCCATGGACTCTTTGGGTATCACTTTTCTGTTTTTGTTCTTGCTTAAGTGAAGGACTTTAAAATGACAGGCTACCTTATCTGTATAGGATAACCATCGTTGTTTTGATCTATAGATAAAGAAGAATTGATTTTAGTTAAGATATTTAAAGGAGTTGCAAGACTGCTTTCAAAGGAGATCTGGTTGTAAGGGTAAATTAATTATGGCCTAGTTTGGGTTTTTGTAAGAAAAAGGGCTCTATACTCTCTGATATCATGGGGGTGTTTTAGCTTTATAGTAAGATTCTTTCCAGACTGAGAGAATTCTTGTTAAAGCTTGTAAATTGTCTGACAATTGATTCCCGTTCTGATGAGAGAAAGCTTAAAGTAAGCCTGACATAAATAGCAGCGGTGGGTACTCTTTACAGGGTCAGTTGTTGCCATTAGAAACGTACTTTGCACTTAGATAAAATAGTGACTTGTTCGATTAGAGTAATCAGACTAAGGCCTTTTGTCTCTCATAACGGAGACTTGACTAAATTACATCCTTAATTATACACATGCTCTTGATCTTGGTTTTGTAGTGTTCTATGATGATGACCTGACAGATGCCTTGTTCAGAACTCTGTATAGAATCACACACAACTTGAGAAATTCTTGCACAGTTTACTTAGCACTAGAGAAGAGGTAAGTATTACCAAGAACTTAAAACAAGAAGCACTAAAAACCTTGTGTGTTTTAATTAAAGGTTGGCTTCTGATTTTCATTGTATCAGTTGACCACAGGCTGCAGTATGTGCTCAGGACAAGCATTTTTTTTTTTCTACGCGCTTAATTTTTATCAGTTCAGAATTTGAGTTTCACAAGAGTTTGCCTTTTGTTGTCTTACCTTTGCCTCACCTGAGATAACCTCTGTGCAAATAACGATAAAGAGGTAGCCAGATTGATGTATTCTATAATGCCTGACATCATTTGCTATATATTTTTGAGGTCACAGAGTGAAATGAAGTGGCTTAGAATTAGGATTCGTATTTCCCAGCTTGAGAAACTCTAGAACAGTTTCTCTTGTTTGCTTTCAAGGAATCATTGAATGTTTTTAAGTAGTTGTGTGTTGGAGTCCATTCATAAGCTGATACACAAATAGGCTTTGCTTAAATCTCTGGAGATATGTAAGCAGTAACTCTTCCTGTGGTTTGTTGCCCAGTGTTTGTCCAGGAAGCCAAGCCAGTAATTCTGTTGTGGCAAAGTGCCTTAAAATCTATGGAAAGATTCGTTCAAGAGTTATTGTGTATTGATGCTGACATAACATCTTTTCTGCTTTTCAGGAGTGGGGGGTGTACATTTTTTTGGCTCTTGGGAGTTAATTATGCTGAGAAGACCCATTTTTTCATTAGCTGAGGGAAGTTACACACCTATTTAAGATGCCAGTATAGGAGAGATGTTCTAAATGAAATTTTCTTTTGCCAGGCTGAACTTCACTTTAAGACATATGGATGTTACATGTGAAGCCTACAGTCACTTTAGAAATACTCTAAATGATTTGGAGAACCTCCAAGATGGAAAAATGAAATATACAGTGGAGCCCATTAAGCTTGATTTCTGCCAGTTCCTTGTTTATGAGCGAATTGAGCAGTTGGTAAGTGGCATTCATGAAAATAAATGCAATGTGTCAGGCTAATCATCTCAAATTAGTTATCAGCTGTTTATGTAACGTGGAGTAAGAAGAGGAGAAAAACATTGTCTTTTATTTCCATTTAGCTTTTTTGATTTAAATGATCCTTGTTTGTGCTTACATAATCTGTACTAGATTGACATGTCCTGGTTTTGGCTAGGACAGAGTTGATTTTCTATCACCAGTAGCAGAGTGGCTGAGATTGCACTCAGTTCCTCAAAGGATAAGAGACTTTCACTTTGTAAAATGCCATTTTTGTGATTGAACTGGAAAATGTTCAGTATCTCTTCTCATTTATTTTCTTGTAGGAGAGCTTTCACTTCACAGTTTTAGTAATTCCTTTCCCAGTTCAGAGTTCAGGAAATGATGTTCTAATATCTATGAAGAAGTCAATTAGCTGTAAACTTCGTTTATTGAGAAACATCCAGATATAATATTTCTGGTTATCTAATTACCTCTCAAGCACTTACGGTTCTCTTTCTCCCTTTTTTCCTAAATTATCTGCCCTTCGGAATATTGTACAGGGTAGCTAACAGCTCGCTGACTTCTAGAACAATCCAGTCTAACTGATACTTTTAGACAACTTTCAAATCTTGTACAGGATTGCAAATCTGGTACCAAGAAATTATGTTGCTGTAGTCAACTACTGCTGTGTGTATTCATAGTGAGGTGACGGGGGCCACAGTTACTTCATCAGATTGATTTATTTTACTTAATGCTGATACCTGCAGGCATAAAAAATGTGTTTAAAAGTTTTACAAGTACACAAAAGTAACCTGGATTATACCTACATGTGTAAACTCATTCCCTGGCTGCTTTGAGGAAGGCTGCTGATCCTTGAAATCTATGCATTTTTAAAATGCCTATGTTTTTATTTATCATTAAGTCTGTTGTCGCAATTGGAAGATGTCACGGTGAAGAGTATGTGATAGTCTGCTTAATTATCCTTTGTGGAGCAGACAAGGCGTGTATTAATGTATTCTAAAGAAATGAAGTGATTAAGGATTTTTCATCCTTTTTGTCTTTAAGATTGAGAAGGGGGGTGTTCATATATGCCATGCATTGGTGAGACTTTGATTCCTCAGTAAATTATTTCTTCAGCTGGTTTTTTTACCAGCATTATTGAAACCATTTGTCAACACAGGCTAAGAAAAAGAGCAGGATTATCAGACAGAATACTGCAGAAGATCATGCAGATCAGTGAAATCACAGAATATTCTGAGTTGGAAGGGACCCACAAGGATCATTGAATCCAACTCTTAAGTGAATGGCCCCACACAGGGATTGCACCCACAGCCTTGGCATTATTAGCACCATTCTCTGACCAACTGAGCTAATTTCAAACTATTTTAAAACAAATTATTTTGTACTAACTGTACATTCTCTTAAAAATCATGCTACAAGAATGAAGCAATCAGCTATATTGCTCTGTTTCAAAGATAATTTGGTAGCTGTTCCAGGAGATTACATAGATGGATTTGGTATCCATCCATGGATGGATACCATCTATAGGTGGAAGTATAGGGTATGTCTTCAAACGTGTCTTACAGTGAGCATTTGAACTTTTTCATAATTGCAACCTACTGATGTGAGAAAATAGCTGTATGTATTCTTTCTGCTCCTGCAGGAATTGTGGAAGATCACGGCTGAACACCTAACGTGACAGGCCCACGAGAAAATAGAAGATCTTTACCTAAGGAGAAGGGCTATTTTGATGTTCTGTTAAGGATTTTCATCCCAAGAAAAGCATCTTCCTGGTGGAATTGTGTTCTCAGAAAGTATTGCAATGCAGTTTTGCTTTACTTTTTTGGTTTTGGCGCTTGGTTTCTTGGACTTGTGCACTTGGACATGATTTTTTTGTTGTTTCCAAGTACCTGCTGGATGCCAGACAGTGGCAGTGACATGGTGACTTGCTCTTTGGGAATGCTGACTTCAGTTTTAGAGCGTGGCAAAGAAGGCTTTTCTTTCAACCTGTTCCATGTGGCTGATTTGCAGATGTTGTGCATTTCCCTTTTTAGTTTACAGAACATGGACACTTCTCAGTCTCATCCCAGTTCCACATTATTTATATTTATGGACACTTGAGAAACAGTGTTCTGGACAAGACTTGTTTGTCATGAGTGAAATTTTCCTTAAGCAATTTGTTTATGAAACTTGGTCCTTAATTCTCAGTTTGTGCTGTCTGGATCACTCCAGTTTAGGGCCACTGTCTGAACTGAAAGGACACAAGATGCATTTTGTTTGAGCCTCTAAAAATACTCCACAGAGGTTTTGGAGTATAGGAGGTCAACCCTATATTGCCCTGCAGGAATTTTAAGCTAGTCTGTCCTAGGCAGGTTGAGGGTGAGATGGTACCACATGAAGTAAGATGTTCCAGCTCTTGAAATACTTGGAATTCTACCCTCAGCATATACTTGTGAGGCTGGGGGGAGGGAGGTGGCCAAGAATGTCTTGCCCACACAAAAGGGGACCTCCAATAACTTACTTTTGGATTAAAGTAAAACATATTTATTAAATCTCTCCTGTGTTATTAATGAAACCAAAAATCTGCTCGTACTTTTATAAATGTAAAGTGCCCTGTTGTGTTTATATCACTTTGCCATATGTACACTGCCATGGAAATCCTTGTGCCCACTGGATTCCTCAGCACTAGGAGAGTGTCAGTGATGGAGATGTTCCAGCCTGGGACTCGTGGGAGTGTGCAGACATTCATTAGAAGCATCTGATTGATTTCTTGAAAGCCTGTTTTACATTTGGTGTAGGTCAGTTATTTCATGACCTGCTTCTGTGTGTGAAGACCTATTTTTTGTGTTCTGTAATGGGATGAAAGGTTATTAGATGATGATGGCCATTCCCTGTGAGTGCAGTCAAAATAAAAATTACATTGTGTTAGTAGCTATGTGCCTAGATTAATACAAAACTTCCCTCTCAGAACCCTCATTTGAACTTCAAAGATAAAAAACTCTATTTTAATCCAAAGATTCCCAAACTAGTGTTCGTTTGTTTGTTATGTCATGTTATTAACTTTGGTAGATTCAACTATTTTTGAGTGCTTATTTCAGTAGTGATTTTTGGAAGGCTGTAGCAAGAAATCAGTTGGAACTGATGTGAAATATTGTGTGCAGTTAAAGAAGATTTTTTTCTCACACAAGATTTCTCGGAGTCTGTGGAATTATCAACAGAAACTCACCTGCAAGTCCTTAATTTTTGTGAAGGAAGAGAAAGTAGGCACTGAATTTAAAACTTATTAATATTTCTACTTGTCTGTGGAGATTAAGTTGGAAAGTTTTCATTTTTCTGGATCTGGTTGGCAAATCCAGTGGTCATCCAGATGGATCATTTTCTGGAGAGAGGAACATAGAGGAGTTGAAGGGGAACCTCTGGAACCCTTGCAGTGCACTTAGTTCTGATAAAAGGGAAGAGTGTCCAAATATTCTTGGTAATGGATAGACTCATGAGCTTCCAGGAGGAATGTGGTTTGAAGCAAACTGATTGTCACTTTTGTCACTGCCATATGGTGAAACAACAAATGCCTTTTCTCAGTCCCCATCCCTGTCCTGCTTTTATCTCTCTGAAGTGAAGCAAAAATGACACAATTATAGATATTGGTCAGGAGAAGAACTTGAATTTTACGCAACATCTAAATAAGCATTGCAAACTAATTGCATTAATTTCTTTTAAATCTTTGTTGATGTGAAACTTTGAGAGTTGCTTTGTTGTGAACGTCTGTGTGTCATTTCGCAGTAGAAAAAAGTTGAAGACACTCCCTCGATGGGGTAGATCCTGTATATTTATCATTGCTGGGTGTTCTCAAGTGTAGGTGGCTATTTGTAGGCCATCCTTGTAGCTCCATCTGCTGTACAACACTTTGAGTCAAAACATTTTACAGTTTGTTCAACACCCTGTTCCTTTCTAGTTTAACAATGTTGTATTTTGGAGTAACAGTTTAGGTTGCAGGCGTGGTTCTGCACTTCTCACCTAGACTTGCAGATGAAGGTACAGTGGAAATAATCCTGAAAAGAAGGTGGTGTTTAATTGGCTGCTTTTTGACAGTAGCTTTAGGAGGCTGCCTCCAGCAGTTTGGGGTTTTCAGGAAACATTCTGGGAAAAAGCGGATGTACTTTGTGTGTGTGTGGTAGGGACTTCTCGTTCCTTAGAAGATGAGGACTTAAATTGGAAAAAATCTCAAGGTTTTATAGCAGATAACTATCGTGAGATTGTCTGTTCATTAACTCGACTGTTTGTGGATCTTCACATCCACCGCTAGTTCCAGTCCTTTTCCGTTTTCACCAGAGAATTAAGGGCTTTGTCCCTGGCAGTCGCATTTGTGGGTTTTGTTTTGTTTGCTTAGCTTTTTCATTCTGGTAGACAACATCTTAAAACTTGGAGAAATAATTTTGTGTGTCTGAGATTTCTACTTACTGGGCTTATTTTATGTTCCAGTTGTATATTTCCCCCTTCCATAGTGTTGGTTATAGCAATTTTGCAGTGTGAATTCTGATGTTTTTGATTCCAAGGAAACCTAATTGCAAGTGTACTTTTTCATTGGATCAGTGAGACCTAACCCAGCTGATTCCTGTGCTGCAGTCGGGGCCATCAGTGGAGATCTGTTGCTGGGGGTATAAAGAGAGAGCAGACCAACTATTTTGATAGCAATGGATATCTGGGTCCACTTTAGAGTTACGTGTAGCTGTGCTCTCAACACATGTGGCAGTGTTAGCAAAGCTGATTTACCTCCGTCCTGTGCCTAAGACCACATTACCTGGAGTCAGACTGCCAGGAGTGTGAAAGCCAAATGCTGCTGCTGATTTTGAAGACAGTTATTGGTGCTGAGTGTTGGGTACAGGAAACTGAAGACTGCTTCTGAAGAGTGGGTGCTGAATTCCCGTCTATCTGCTTGTTCTGACACGTCAAGGATAGCTGCCTGTCTCATAAGCTTGTAGAGATTTTTCAATCTGCAACTAAATTGAGAATTATTCACTTAATGCTTAGCAACTTGTCTTTAAAATGCAGTTCATCTCCTGAGTCTGATCATGGTGTTTGTAACCTGAACACTTTGGAGATTCAAGTGAAGAAGGAGGATTTGAAAATGAGCTACTTCTTGCTGCCAGGCTGTCATGCTGTGACATAGGTCCAGAGGTTTGTGTTCTCTGACAGACTTCATCCTGCTGTTGTTCCACTCATCCTGACGCTGACTTTTTGTGTGTCCTTTGCATCTGTGCTGGAAGTTGGTGCATTAAAAGAATAAAGGTTCCTCTTGAGAAATAACTGCCTCTTTGTGCTGCCAGCAGTGCAGTCAGCTGTGTCAGTACAGCACATTGCCTCAGAGAAAGTTTCTCCCAGCAGATGGCACATGGAATTTCTTTAACAATACCCACACCTAAAGGCAGTAAAAAAATATCGATGTGTTTGTTTGCACATTGCCCAGGCCAGCCCCACTGGTGTGAGCAAGAGGAGATGCGAAGGAACATCCCTAGCTTGCTAGCAAGGTGAGTGTATTCTCTAAGCTTTTTGAGCAAATATTCAGAGGGAATACTTGTCAGATAGTGATATGTAACATGGTAATAATAATTAGAGGTAACATAACTCCTGCCTCAAAGTTGAGTAAAAATACATATAATAAATTAGGCAAGAAAGTTGA
The DNA here is from genome assembly GCA_013397865.1 of Struthidea cinerea. Classification (NCBI taxonomy): domain Eukaryota; kingdom Metazoa; phylum Chordata; class Aves; order Passeriformes; family Corcoracidae; genus Struthidea; species Struthidea cinerea. Next base: position 624,378 of record VZTI01003251.1, read on the forward strand.
TAGGGAGTTGGACAGAAGATAGCATGAAAAAAGTAAAGTTTACTGCTCTGTAATGGCCCTGCTCAGTTCTTGTTCTGTGGGATGTCAGTAGCAGGTTTACATTGTAGAATGATCAGAAGGGGCACCAAGAAATTATCTGCTCTATATTCCTCTCAAAGCAGAATCATATTCATCTGAGAATCTTGATGAGTGTTTGTCTTGCTTCTTATCAAAGGCTCTCATCATAGAGATCCTGTATTTCTCCCAGTAATCTGTTCTAGCGCTTCCTTATCCTTTATGATACAAGTGGCTTACTGCCATCTGAATGGCTAAACTGCTGCCTCTCTTGTGATTTTGGACCATTAAATCTTTCTTACTGTAATAAACTGGCAGACATAACGGTTCTGGGCAGAGTAAGTGGAAATGAGGAGGCGTAGATGGCCTAGCCTCAAGTGGTGTGTGCAGGGACAGAAGGATCCTGTAACACCATCTGCAAATTGGTGGTGTTGCAGCACAAAAGAACAGCTCTGGCCACTCCGAGCCTGCAGTGTTCCTGCCTTGCTTGTGTCCTCTCCGGCTCTCCTGTCTAGTGGCCTTCAGCTACTCTGCCACAGTATCTGCTCCAGGATACTCCCTGGAGCCTTCAATGGAGGTAATTGGGGGCTGCGCAGGGTCTGACAGCTCTCCTCTCTTGTGATTAAGTGTGCATCCGTTATGGATCCCAGTGCCGGAGTTCTCTGAAGTCACCTGCACCAGGGAGAGGAGGGTGCCTGTGTGCTGCTCACGGCAGAGGGGAGGGAGCTGTACATTTCAGAAGCGCTTGTTGGCCTTTTGTAGACAGGTCCTAGGTTTTGAAGAAAACAAAGACTGTGAATGAGACATGGAATTCTGTAAGATGAGAATCCAGGTAGGGTTCAACGTGCTTGCCATGGGTTCTGTTGTGGATGAGATACATAATGATTATTATTGGGTTGGAGTTTCAAGGGCAGCATTGTGTCTGCTGCAGCAGAACCAAGCAGCAACTGAGCAGAAGGGCTCGTTAGGGGATTGTGCTGCTTCAATCCACTGCCGTCCACAACAAAAACGTGTTGTGGCTAGGTCAGGCTTAGGTGTTGGTGAAGATTTGAGTTTTGAATTTGGAATTTGACATTATATTAGGTTTAATTTGAATTTCTAATCAGAGTTAGAAGACCAAATCACTTTCCCAGTAGCTGCCTTTGCTAAATTAAGTATGTCCCAAGTGGCAGCAGGTAAATACGAGGCAACAAGGAAAGGACAGTAGGTCTTCGTGGAGCTGTAACAGTGCAGGCACGGATTCCCGTCGCGGTTAGGAAAGAGGCTCCGCTGCGCTTCTCGCGGATGCGC
>VZTI01003251.1:633482-680390 GCA_013397865.1 Struthidea cinerea
TGGACTGAGCTGCAGGCGGGAGGGATGGGATTTACCTCTACATGGACTGAGCTGCAGGTGGGAGGGATGGGATTTACCTGTATGGACTGAGCTGCCATTCACTGTCGTGTTCTCCCCTCTCAGCTCCAGTATAAAGCAAGCCTTGTTTTTTGCTCCACAGCTATTGCTGCAATGCAGCTTCCTGGAGAGAGAAATAGGATTACACAATCAGAGTGTGCTGGTGGAGGTAGGAAAGCAGAGGATGAGCTGGGCTCAGATGAACTCCACATTCCTTGTTTGCAGGGCGGTTTTACCAGGTAATGGATATACAGGGGAGAAAATCTTCCTATGTTCCATGCTTTGGGCAGTGGGTGTTGGAAGGGGCTGCTGGAACGTGATGCCTTGGCTGTTGTGAAAAGCAGCTGAAGCAAAACATAGAAAGGGCTGGTAATGTTACGAGGGGAGGGAGTAGAGGCAAGTGGAGACAATGACAAGCAGTTCTAGGGGCTGGATTCATGTTATGGGGCCTTTGACTGGGAAGGACTTTACTGATTGTAGCAACAATCTGTGCATTGCAGTAACTATCACCGACAAATCTTGTGCTTTTCTTCTTCCAGTGATTAATGCTAGTTCCTTTTAGCAGTAACAGGAGACTGCTTGCCTAATTTCTCATCCATAATTTTTTTTCCCTTGGCCAAGAAGGTGATTGGAAAACATCTCTTGTTAATGATGTGGGCTGTCAGATTCCTGCTGTTCATTTATTCATAAAAATTGGACCCTTACCTGATTGTGTATCAGTTTAGAGTTTGTTGTTTCGCTTCTCTGTAGATCTTGGTGTAGTGGGACTTGGTTCAATCAAAATGGTAGGACTGACTATGGGCGTGGGTTCCATGGGTAGGTGATGTTTCAACAGGGAGTCAAGCGTGGTCGCTCCTCAGGGTGGGCTTCTTGTTCCTCACACTGCATGGTTGTTTCCTTTTGCTGGAGTACCTGGTTTGCTCTGAGCTGAACTTGTGACTCCACTGGACACCAAGAAGGGTTTGGTGATTTTTCTTCCCCAGTTTAGGAATCTCTCTGGTGTGGATGGGAGCAGGTGACAGGAGAGCTAAATTAAAGTGGGGTTCTTCAGAAAAGAAGCTCAGAAGGTACTACTACCCTGCAAACCCAAGGCTGTTTGCATCATTTCAGGATGCAACACTTGCATAAAGTATCTTTTTTTCCCAGAAAATATGCAGAGAAAATGAGTTTCTAGAGTGATCTGATAAATGATAGGAAATGGCTCACAGCTTCACTTTTGTTGTTCCAAACTGAAAAGAGAGAGGAGAAAGGAACTGGTTGTTATATCTGGTCAAAATCCACATGTAGCCTTGCATAACTGATCCTCTGCTCTGGCTGGTGAGCAAGATTTGCAGGCTTGCAGCCACATTCCTCTCATCTGTTGCGAAACTCCAACCTCTGAATATATTTTATGTATTGTCACTAGTTAACAGCAAAGAGGGAAGAGGGGCAGCTTAAGATGATACTGACACTCACAAAGCACGTGATGTGTCTTCTATGAAGAATTACCTGATTACTGATAAATCCTGCAATTGCATCCATTTGGTGAAACCCTGATTTTATGAAGGAGAAGGGAAATTTGCTGTTGTTCTTTCTCTGAGCTTCTATGACAGTGCCCTCTTGAGAGAGAGAGGTTAAGTACCAGTGAGGGCAGAACTCTGAAGGGAACCACTCGCTGTCCCATTGCGCTGATGCTGCTTACTTTTCTAAGCTACCCTTAGGAAGATAAACATCTCACACAAAAGGTTTTTGTTAAATAAATAATCTGTTTGACCTAACTACTAGCTCATTATTCCATACTGATTGTACTCATCCTGGAGTAGTTATCCTGGGTTTGTTTTCCCATGTTTATGCAGCCTCTCTTAACGTCGCAGTTATACAAGGCATCCTTCATCAGTTTCTTGGTTCCAGGTCCCTCTTCTCTGACCCCAGCAAGTCAGCTGGACTTGCTCAACTTGTATTAGAACTTCTATAAAGATTTTTCCAAATCTAGGAGTTTTCCCAAAAATGGTCAACACTTTTTAACTACCAAAATGTGGTGCATAAAATCTCCGCATGGATGTACCAGACTGAAGAGCAGAGCCCAGTTTCTTATGTGGCTGTCAGTGTTACCATGAGAGTTGAGGGTGCAGTAGAGATGTACCTCGATGAGCCTTTACCAGTGAGTGTTACCATGAGAGTTGAGGGTGCAGTAGAGATGTACCTCGATGAGCCTTTACCAGTGAGTGTTACCATGAGAGTTGAGGGTACAGTAGAGATGTACCTCAATGAGCCTTTACCAGTGAATTTAGCCATTAGCACACTTAGTATGGTCCAATTTATCTCCTCAAATTTGTATCCGGGTGTTTAGTACCTGTGTGAAATGTTGTGGTGCAGCAGATTCATTAATTTGGTTAAACAGGCCATATATAAGGAGTAAAGAAGCACAGTTTATGCAGGAGCCTTGTGGATTTTTCCCTAGTGGGTAACTTTCAGGTTTTGATCACCAGAGAGTCTTCCAGTTCCCAGTTTTTCTACCTTCCCTTTAATTCAGCAGAGCACTTTGGCGCATTCACAACTCTAGTTTTGTGAATGGGAGCAGTGAAGTAAAAGGGACCACTTGAGAAACACGTATCTTGCTGAATCAGATTGGCACTAGTTTCTTTCTCCATCTGGAGCCCAAAAATAATGTTCTAAACATACCAGGGAATTTAGTAACAGAGTCTTTTTAACACTGTGAGCATATCTTATGTTTCCTGAACTGTTTTGAAAACTTCCCAACTGCCATTCCTTTTTACCTGTTGCCTGAATAAACAGGAAATAATAGGACTTTTGAATAGTAGAATTTCATCGTAATTGTGCTTAATTCCTCTATCCCTTTCTGTCTGAATGTGAAGTTCTCATGTTTAATGGGAATTAAAGCAGTTGGCATCTGAAGAACAGAGGGGGGTGATCCCCCTGTCCTTGGGTCAGTGTGAGTTACAGTAGTTACTGATTAGTGAGTAGTGCAGGTGCAGTTCAGGTGTGCCCTGCACACGTGCAACCTCTGACTTTTTCGGGCTCAATATCTGCCCACCAAATGAAGTCCCTGCAGTTAGTGGTATTGATTGTGCTGAATTCCACTCTGTTCATGAGCCTTTTAACTTCTTTCACAGAAGAAAAACTACCTCTGTACACGGAGTGTAAAGTTACTGGATGGGCTAGGCTAGGAAGCAGCCTTCTGGCCAGCCGCAGGTTGGAAAGCTGCAGTGTGCTGGCTTTCCCACCAAGCTAAGCAATCCCAGTTGTCCTTTTGTTTTGCCCTTCACGGTAATCCTCTTTGACCAAATAAGATCCTTATCCTACTGTCTGCAAATTGTTTGCTCAGATTTTTGTAATTAACTTGGGGTCAACATTTATATAGTCTTACTTTGTTTCCTTCCAACTGCATTGAAATACTTCTTAATATATTTTGAGGTGAACCTAGTGATTACTGCTCACAGTACCTAAAAGTTGATATGACACTCCAGCTTGTGCTTTATTCCTTCTCCAAACACAACAAGCCCTTAAGAGAGGTGTTGCTCTCCCTCTTCATGCAGGTTTGGGGTCCTGAGACCCTGCTGTTGAGTCTTGTGGCAACTCTGTTTTTTGAAGGAGGACTAGGACTTGGTGCTTCTGGAGGAATTTGCCATCATTTGCAGTGAAATGCATTGATAACATAGTAAACCTTACAATATTTTCCATAAAAACAAAGTATCTGTGATGTTAACCATGTGCTTTTACTTGGTGCTGTGGACCAGCCTGGCCAGAATCTGAGCCCCGTTTTGCCTTGTATCATCATCATGTATTTCAGAAGAATGTTTGTAGCATTGATACAGAGAAATATGTTAACAGTTGGTTCTGCTGAAGCTGGAGGTTACTTTCTGACAGTGAAGGATTGTGTAATGAGTGAGTCTTCCTTTGACAACTGCAAATCAGAGCGGAATGTGAACTTACTGCAGATAGTTGGCCACATCCTTTCCAATGACAGACTGTTCAAATAGATTTCATTACCACTGTTCTCTTGATTAAATCAAATGCGAGTCCATGGGGTTTTTGTTACAGCTCCCACTTTTGCGAACTGCACATTCTTAATACATCTTAAATAAAGTTTTAGTAGTTATAGTTGCTTCAAATCACTGACGTGGGACTTCTAAGTTTTTTGCCCTACAACAGGGCTTATATAGTCATTGTCATCCTCTTTGTGCATCCAGCCTGCCAGGCAGGGTCACTGTGGGTATGAGGGATGAAAGCAGCCATATGGAACAACAAGAATTTAGGCTCTACCCAGGAAGTGGCAGTTTGGTATTAATCAGCCATTTGATGCAAGGGCTAAAGCAAAAAAAATCCACTGTAAATAAAAGTCTACAACAGAATTATTGTCTCCCTGCAGGATGGGTTTCCAAGCAGTTGGACACAACATGACTCAGCACGATGGGGCACGGTGCTGACTGGAGTCTCTAGATGATGTTGCGGTATAACTTGTTAGCACTTGGCAGCACGAAGTACTTTTCACCCAGCTTCATTTTGTTTAATGAGTTCAGCCTCACATTATCCAAGGCAACACTCAGCAGAGGCACAAGAACCTCAGTCTTCCTTAGGAACTGTAATCCTGATTATTCACTGAATAAGTGTAGTAATAAATCGCTGACACAAGGAATTGCTCTTGAATTCAGTGTTTTGTACATGGCGAGTGTAAGCACCTACAGCTTTTCTCAGTCCTTCCCCCTCTGCTTTGCGATGTGTCCCTGCATTAACCATCTGTCTGAATAAGATTATGGCACTTTCTGTGGTAGATTATCTGGTTAACAGGTTCGGTTTAAAGCCAGCAGTTGGTTCTAATAACTGATAACCAGGACAGGCCAGTTTAAATGTGCTGTTTACAGTCTGTGTATGTAATTAATAACAGATTTTAAGTTATGAAGACGGTGAAGGATCAGTTTCGGTTCTTATTTTGGATCAAATCAACTGCTTGCTATGGGATCTGTCTAACAAATAACTGCAGTCTGGGCTCCTTTCTTGGCAGTTGCTCACAGTACTCACATGAGATCCCAGGCTACAGTCTCCAGCAAAGGAGCAGGGAACCAGAACAGGATTAACCACATCTGATTCTCTTCGTTGTTGGTGTTAGTGGCATTTTGATTGGCAGTTTGCCTGGAAGCTGATCAATTGTCCATTTTGGGTAGAAACACTCTGGAAAACAACATGGTGACTTTAAAACTTGTACTCCTGCAACGGGTGTAAATGGGTTGTGGGGATGCTGGTGTGGCATCTGTTGGTGTGTAAATGACCTGGTAGTGTTACAATGGACACACTGCAGAGTGTGTCTGGTCTGCCTGAACCACTTTGTCCCTCGTCATTCCTGTGTTAGCACAGTGATCATCACACCACCCTCCCCAACCCAACCAACACTGCTGCATTGCTGCTCAGAGTGAAGGGGAAGAAGGAAGTGTGATGCTGCAGGAGCAGCACAAACTGGAGTGATGTTTGCCAGGAGCCTTATCTGCTTCCTGTAAGCACTGCATCTTCCGTCTTTCTCCCTTGCTGCTGATGTCTGTCCTTGCCTCTGCCTGCCTTAGGCCCTTCCTTGCGCCCGACTCTGCTCGTGCTGAACCAGCAGCACAAGTCTGGGGCTCACTCTGGCTGCTCCCTCATCTCCCCCCGTGCAGACAGGGTGCAGTGCCTCAGTCCGAACCTTGTGCTTAGGGCACATCCTGCCCAAATGTTGAATCCCACAGCTCGAGCCTACAGAGCCTAAAGCGGGACCCCCAGCTCAGATCTCACACCTGGCTCCCTGCTGCACTGCAGCCCTGCCTGTTGGGGGGCACAAGCTCCCCCTCCTCTGCTCGTTTTAATGCCCTGATTACTGAAGTGGGTAAGTCACCATCTCGTTTGTAATAATTACAGATTTCCTCTGTGATTTTTCACTCGTCGGTTGCCACAGCAACCGTGCAGTGGCTCGGCCGAAATGCTGTCACAGGGATTTAAATCTGAAGCGGCTCAGCCTCTCTCTGCGTTCTGGTGCATCTTCCCTCTTGCCCCCCGGCACCATGGCAACCTGGCGATGGCAGCCCAGCCTCGGCCATGGCACCCTGTGCTGCTTTTCCCTGCAGCCCTGTGTCTGAAGGGACGCTGCTGGTGTTTCGTGGGTATCCACATCTCCCCCATTCCCGTCGGGAGCAGCGTGCAGCGGGAGGTGCCGCTGGGATGCGTGCTGCCTGTCGTGCTGCCTGCGCACCGCCTGAAGGGAATGAACCAAACCAAGGTTATTTTGTGATAGTCGTGTGCCTGGGTGTCACCCTCAGGATATTTGCAAACCAGAGTAAAAATAGGGGGTTTAGAGACAAAACCTGTTCTTCACCTTCCACAGTTGTTGAAAACTAAGGAGCCATTTCAAACCTTAACGCAGTCTGGCTCTGCATCTTGGAATTTGTTTTCAGAAAGCTGCCGAGGAGGCTTTTGGATGAACTCGGACGCCCACATTCCAGAGCCAGATGCTCTCAGGTTTGAGGCGAGTCGGGTGTTCCTCTCTGCTGGCTTTGGCTGAGCGCGGGCTGTAGCTGCCAGGAGCTGGCTCCATTAACCTTCATTAACTGGGGCATCCCCCCCAGCTGAGCTGCGGGGCTGCAGCTCAGGGCTTCCTCTGGGTGATGCCTGGCCCCGCTGCGCGGCTGCTGGAAGGAGCTGGCAGCGATGGCATTCCTCACCAGCGCAGCCGGCATCAGCCTGCGCTGAAGACAAGCAGGGAGTGAAGCAGGAGCAGCGCTTCCAGCCCAGGAGCTGGCTGCGGGGAGTTTGGGAGCAGCACTTCCAACGGGAGAGCTGGCTGCGTGCTGGAGTTTGCATCCGAGTCCTGTAAGTGCCTTTGCCGTGTGCCCGCGGGCGGTGGGGTGGGCTCGGAGTCTGGCCACGCTGCACCCTGTGTCCAGAGGGGAAGGTGGGAATTGGTGTTTGAGCAGGTGCGTGTGTGTGTGTGTGTGTTGTTACGGTGTCCCTGCCATGGATACGCAGGGACAGCTGCTCCTGGTTTGTTTTCTGGACCCCGTGTACAAGAAATCGCCCGCATGGCTCTGCTTTTCCATGTCCTCAGCTGGAATGGGGGTCACCTTGAGAAACCAGAGCTCTCGCCCTGGCTTAAGACGTTTCCCTTGGTTTGGTGCAGGCTGTCTCCAAGTGAGCTATTTTATGCCTTAGGACACAGAAAAATAAATTGTGCTTTTATTTGATGCCATTTATCTATTCTCCTGATCTCTGAGGAGGCAGCAGTAAGATGCAAGGGATAAAATCTTACAAGGACTATAAGTGAATTTCCTTGGATATACCACTTGAGGGTATTTTGCAATACTTCATTTTTTTTCAAAACTACAAAATGCTTGTGGAGCAACTAATCTGAAAAGCACGGCTGTGCCATAATTTGTTTAATCCATTGTGAGCTGGGCTGTTTTGGTCTGGGAAATGTGTGGAAATGAACAGGCATGGTTTGGATATGTTGTTGCCATCTGCATTTAAAATAATGGATTTAAAATATGCAGGCTTGAAGAGATGTTTTTATATGTACCTCACTGGTAAAGTTCACTGAAATACCAAAGTGCAGGTTTTTTCAGGGGGAACTACTAAAAAAAAAATTAGAATTTTTCAGCTAATATAAGTTTAGTTGTGCTTGTTTTTAATCAGCATTTATGTACCATTATGCCATTTATGTAGTTATTGTTGGCTTTGCATCTGGAACTTGCCCAATTTCTGGCAGATGCTTTTTCAATCCCATTTTTTCTTTTCCTGAGACAATGTACTTCTTTCACAGGGAAGGTATAGGCACATCTCATCCTACCTTAGCTTTGCCAATAGTTCTTGGATCAAAAATGAGCTGCTCAAAAGTTTAGTGGGTCACCTGAATCCTAGTGTGCCATAATCACAACAATCCTACCTGTTCTTATTCATTGGTTTGGGGACCAGGAGTCCTTCCTTGGCCCAATATTTTTTGAAGAGAGGGTAAACAGAGATAAGGGCAGGAAGATTTTATTTTAAGAAAACAGAAAATCATATATTCATGTCCAGCCACCAAACGCTGCTTAGAGGGCACTTGAGGAGGAGGCCCTGGACACATGAGTGTAGTGACACTTTTGACTGTACATGAGTTTTAAAACTTGATGGAAGGACTGAACCTGTTCTGGTTTCGCTGCTGGTTCAACCCTGACCGGAGTGCAGGTCCCATGAAGCAGGTAGGGATTGTCATGTCCTGGTGGATACTGGACAGTACTTCCAAGCTGTAGGTGTGAGGTTTTCATCTTGTGCAGTGCAGCTTGGTTTGTGCTTTTGCCGCAGTGCTCACAAGAGACAGACTTGAATGCCAGCTGCTTGTGGAGGGAGAGAAGGGGGCTGTGCACAAAACCAGTTTATTATGCTTTTGTGTGCGGTATTTACTGTTTTGTCAAGACATGAAGGACAAAACCAGTGTCTCCATTTCTATTCTTCTGAAGACTCATGGGACTGTCCAACGCTGTTGGTGTCAAAAAATAAATAGGCAACTCTGAATAACCAACACTTGAGCTTTACTTGTAACTATGACAACTGTGTCCTTGACAACTTAAGTACAATCATGGAGTTTTCAATTACATCCTGTTCTACACAAAGCCATTAAGATTATTAGAGGCATAACCAGCCTGTCATCTTGTGAAGTGGTTTTCGGCAAAATCCATTTAGGTGGTAGATACACGTTTCCACGTGCAGGTCAGCGTTCTGTTGCTGGTGTTCCTGGTGGGAAGTGCCTTGGTGAGCTCTGTGGGCACAGGCTTGCCAGGCCTTGGGGAGAGCCACACTTTGCTCTTTCTCAGCTGCTGCCCATGAAATTGGGCCACATAAATGTTGAGCTTCAAAGTGCTCAGGAGTCTCTTTTGGCTGGGTCCTGCAGACCCAGCACACCTCTTTCAGGGTGTCCATCTCTGTCCTGATCCTGCTGTGTGGGCTCGATGTTGTGAGGTGCCTGTAACCACTGTCACTTTTGGAGTACGAGGCTGTGGCCTTTGGTTGACCACGGTGGGGGATGAGCAGCTTCTTTTTCTTTGCTGTGTCCTCTCGTGAGGATGCTGCCAGGTACTGTTCTTCTCAAAGTTGAGGGTTCCGGCTCTGTTTTGTGCTGGATTTGTATAGACACTTGATGAAAAAAATCTAAGGCCAGCCTTTTATGAACACTAGATGTAAATCTTCTTGCAACTTCCTCTTAACAGGACTTTTCAATTCTATTCTATTTCATTTGGGATAACTTTAGCCTAGCTATGACTGAATTTCTAAATTCTTGGTGTTGCTCTTACAGACTTCTCCTGCAAATGCTGTTGTAAGGTAATTCAAATTTGTTTCAGAACTATGCTTTGGGATAAAACCCTAGTTGAAGTAAAAGGACCTGTTATATTTCATGGTGTGCACTCAGGCTTTCATAAATGCATAGTCTATCCTGAACTCTTAACTCTGCTCCTGGGACCGAGTGAACTGCACTTACATACATCAACATGCTGCCAGGCCTCTTTATTTACATTGTTGTTTACTACATTTAAGTGGCTAAAGGAGCAAGTCAGGATTTCTAACATCACCCTGTGCTCTGTCAATAACTGGTGAACTCATTCAGTTGTTTCCTGCTTTGATCTGCTGGATGTGGACATTCCCTGTCTCCCCAAAGGAGGGTGGGGCTGTGCATTTTCAAACAGCGAGTGCTGTGTTCATTGGATCTTTTTATGCAGATACCATAATGTCATTACATTACCTGAATCTTCCTCAAATGCAGACTAAGGAAGGACATGATTATGTTTACCGGATGACAGCCTTGACTGTCTTCTACCTTGCCCATACTTGTATTTCCTTGTGAAATTGTGGGGCTATTCCAGACTCTGGGATCTCCTTGAGCTGTTTATAGAAGTAAAATACCTGAGCTAAATCACCTATGTCATTAACGATGCTTGCTCATGAACACTACAAACCAGGAGACTTGTGCCCCATTAACAATTCCAAGATGGACCTGGCTCCTGCCTGACTTTCAGCATTGTCCTTTGTAGTGCCACGAACCACAGCTGACTTGGTTTCTCAGTTTGCAGTTCCTTCCACTGTTAAAAGGAAGATGCAGAAAGAGCAGTGTCAAAGCATGCTGAGCTGTAAAATAAAGAGCCTTTTTGCCTCTCAGAGGGACTCCCTCCTTGCAGCCTGTCTGTGCCAGCTCACCTGAGGGATGCCCGGGCAGGCTGGCTGTCGGAAGAGAGGGTTGGCATTCAGGGGCAGTGCTGGCGCTGCTGTGGGCTCCGAGAGAGCGACAGGGCTGCTGCAGCCTCTGCACCCACCAGCAGCCCCTGTGCAGCTCACAGTGTGAGTGAGCCTTGGGCTGGGTTCACATCCACATGGATCCAAGCAAACAGGACTAAGAGATGCTTTAAATTTCACAACAGTTAGCACTTAGCATGACTATACCCTTGCTGTGCACCCTAGAAAAGTCAAGCAAAGGAAAACAGTAAAAAAAGGAATGCATTTGCTTTTAGCTCCCTGCTCCCCAGCTCCCCAAATCCACTTTTTGGAAGCCTTTTGAAGTAATTGACCAGTGCAGCTTGTGCTGCTGTTTCTAAACCACATAATTGTTCTTGGTTAAATGGGTTTGGAGCAGCTGAGGGACAGACGAATGTGCCCCCATGAATTTCAAACAGGTTTCTGTGTCTTTGTCAGAGTTGCAAGAAAGAGATGCAGGTTTGCAGAGCTGACTTCTCCTCCCAAACCTGCAGAGCTGGCTTCTCCTCCCACCCCACTGGGTCTCAGTTTTGCCTTTACCTTTGCAGCTCTCCAGAGGATGTTTTCCAGGGCAGGTTCTGTGAGCTGCAGTCTGGCACACGGATGTCACGCTGCATTAGCTTCTCTGCTAGGGAGTGAGATTGGTGCACGAACTCACAGTTTGTCTATTTTCAGTCTTGTATCTGGATCGAGCCCCCTCTTTTTAAAATTTTTTCCAGGGTTTCCCCCCCAAGAAACACAGTCTTGTTTGCTCATGGAAACAACACTTCTTTCTATGTTCACAGTAGGCTGCTGCTGCTGAATGACTGTTGTCCCTAGTAACTAGTTTTATCTGTCAGAAGTAATCACTTGGTACAGAAATTTAGCAGCTGCTGTTTAAAAAAAATACATCCAGTTTCACAGCATGCATTTAAAAAATCCACATTATGTTTCATGTGCTTGATAAACTGGACTGAGCTTCCTCTTCGAAAATAGTTTTTCTTACTAGAAGAATGTGGCTGTGATTTAAACACATGCAGTGGCAAACACAGTTTATGTAATGCAAAATTACGGACAAAATTATATAAATGTATTTGGAAAATTAAGGTACTGAGCACTCACTTCAGAATAGCAGTTCTGTAGAGTCATCTGCACCTACGGCCTCCTCCAGCTCAGTTGCCAGTGGAGGAAAAATGTTTAGGGAAGACTTATGAATCTTTTTCTGGAAGAGTGTCACATCTTCGTGGTCTGATGGTCCTTCCCATCCCCTTTCCTGTCAGGTGTCTGAAACTGGTGGCTGTATTTTGCCTGGATTTAGGGAATTTGTGTGTCCGCAGTGGCTCTGGAGCAGCAGCGGTGATGGAGCGTGGCATCACTGCGGCTCTGACATGTGCAGGAGAGCTGATTTCTGCTGGCTTGCAAACTCTGCTGCTGCTGCTGCTTGCAGTGCTGGAACAGGCTGGGCCGCTGGGAATCGATCAGGAGATGGGTTATGGAGGCAAAATTCAATTGGTTATTGTGATAACCCAATAATGCGTGCTTAGACTAAGATACCAATCACATCAGCTGGTCTCCTGTGAGAGCCCGTGTGCATAATGGAGATGGAAAAGACGTTGGGTTTAGTTATACTCACATGTGATATTACATGATTTATTCTGACTCTGAACTAGAAAATGGTGAAACTTTTTATATAAGAACTGTCAAAGAAAATTAGGGCTAGGCTACTTTATTTTTAAACCTCATGCAGTAATTTTTTTTCTACGAGTAGTTCAGAAAGCCAATATCATTTCCAATTATATTTTTCAGCCTCTAATGAATGCTATCGTTTAGCTATTAAAGGATTCAAGATAAACAGTAAGTATAAGAAAAAAATAAATAACATTCTGGGAGCAGACATAGGTGGGGTTCACCTAGGGAGGGAAGAAGAAGGGAAACCTGGACAGTGGTGGGCACAGCCATGGAGTGTGACTGGAAGGTGTTTTTGATTTGTGTGTGAAGAGGCATCTCGTCCTTGCAGAGAAGGAAAGTTGGGCAGCTGGCAGCAAAACCCCCATGGGAGATGACTGAAGGGCATGAGAACAAGGAGTGAACCTCGGTGGGTTGTTAAGTATGTTTGCACTGCTCCTTTTGTGAGTTCCTGCAAAGCTGTGTTCATCTTTTAACAGCCTCCTAGAGACTCTTAAAAAGTAGTACTTTGCAGAGCGAACTAATGGAGGGAATTGTAGATTGGAGAAGTATAGACCAGATTAAACAGCTCTGAGCAGAGGACATCAATCGAGGTACTGGGCATTTTCTCACTGACTTAGACTGGCATTTGGTTTTTTCTAGAGGGTAGTCATGAGATAAGAAATCCGTGGTGTTGGGATATTTCTTCACACATTGGTTATGCAAAAGTTAGCACAACTAAAGAAAGAAGTTGAGAGAGAAAACATAATGAATGAATTAAACTAATCTTGTCTTATAAGTGAAGTTAATCTTTTCTGAAAACAAAACAAACTAGTTCCCTCAGCACTTGTGACCCAAAGCCTTAGGAAGCTGATCTTGCTCTTCCAGCGTGTGCACAAGTGTTGTGCAAGTGTTTGCTCACCTTGGCACATTGCAGACTACCTTGAATTTTAACTTGAACTCAGAGCAAACTAAGTGTGAAACCAAGTGCTATTGTCTGGAAAGGCACAGGGAATTGGTTTTGTTCCTGAGTCTTAATAGGTCTATGAATTTATGAATCTCTGTAGGCAAGAGGATTTTTGTTTTCTTGTATATATTTTGAAAAAGCTCAAGCGTGAAGGAGAGCAAATAGTATTTTGCATAAAGACAATACAGAAACTAAATTTCTCATATTTTAGTTCTGAGTAGGAGATGCTTGCTATCATGGTAGCAATAGTTCAGCTACTTCCCTGCATCTGGTCATGGACATCTGCTGGCATGTTTTATTCATGGCATAGGACTGATGGAAGCTGTAAACTGTGTTCTCTTTCTGCTGGAAGATCACGTCTACTCTGAGTGTATTTGTTAAATAGGATTTTTTCTAGGTTTATGGATAATGACATTTTGTTTGGACTGCGAGCCTCAGTCCACTGCTGCTCCGTGGCCTGCATCCAGCGAGGTGAAAATGCCAGGCAAAGGGCTCCAGTGTCCTGCACAGAACACAGGGAGCCATGCTGATAAGTGTGAAGTTTGAATTTAACCTGTGTGCTGGATAATAATTCAATGACCTGTTTTATCTATTCCTGACTTCCAGCCAGGCTTTCTGCACAAGTGATCCAGAGTGGAAAGGGAGTCATGTTATCATTCATGCTGTTTGACTTTCCAAGGTCGTTCATATGTAACCACCTGAGGTAGAACCGCAGGATGGCTGAGGTTGGGAGGGAGCTGAGGGTGTCTGGTCCAGCCCTCTGCTCAAGCAGTGACACCTAAAGCAGTCTGCTCTTGACCATTTGGGTTGTGGATATCTCCAGGCATGGTGATTCCATGCCCTCTCTGGGCAACCTGCCTGGGGTTTTCCTGTGCTTAGATGGAGCTCAGAGTATTTTAGTTTGTGCCCATTGCCTCTTATCCCATCACTGGACACCTCTGAGAAGCCCCTGGATCCTTTACTCACTCCCGTCAAGTATTTATTACACATTGATGGGATGCAACCTGAGCCTTCTTCAGGCTGGACAATCTCAGCTCTCACATTCTGTCTTCACAGGGTTATGATTAATGGGTAAAAACTGGTTTTTCAGGGGATTGATTTTCTTTCCTAATGCTTGTCCTGCTGTCTTTTGTATTCTATGAGATTTTTCTCATAAACTGAGGTCAAAGCAAAAACATCAGCTTTGGCTTGAGAGACTAACTGGAAACAATTTTTTTAAAGTTCAACACAGTCTACATATATAAAGTAGAGAGGAAGAGCAAGGGAAAATAGGTTCTGATCTTTACCCCCCGGCCCTGCAGAAGCTGGGACGTACAGCTTTAGCCTAGAAGTGTTTTGCCTTAGCAAGACCAAGCCAAGAATCAGATATGGGGCTCAGTCCCGAGACTGCTCTGAACATCAGCATTAATCCATCCAACCATGTTCTCGGTGTCTTTGGATGGAAATTAGTGAAAGGGGCAGTTGAAATGAACAGCGCAGTAATAGTGGCTGCATCTCTACGGACATGAATAAGTGTTGGGGTTTTTTTTAATTTTTTTTTTTTTTCAGAACATCAACCAGAAAGAAATCTCTCAAGATTGAGTCTTTTTCAGTAAAGAAAAGATAAAATGGCGTCAATGTTGCTTAGTCGACAGCTGACCTGTTGTCTGCAGCAAAACTCCAGACTGCTGGTATTTGGTGAGTGTTCCCTTGTATTTTCCTGCTTTGTATTTGGTAAGTGTTAACTTTATGCTGGTGGACAGAATTCCAGTTTGAACATTGCTGGGGTTTGTCCCATGGTGTTGAGTCTTTCAAAACTTGAGGAATATGTTGTTCTGCATCTCAGATAATGATGCAGTTGTAGTCCAAAGTATATCTGTTTGATTTTTTTTTCATTCTGCAAACAAGAACATACTAAGTTTATAATTTGCCCTTGAAACATGCTAACTTGAAGTAAAGCTCTTCAGCCCTTGGAACTCTGCTTTTACCCTCTGGCACTACATGGTGCAGAGGTGAGACAATCATCCATCAAAATGAGCTGGGTTTTCTCTTTGTGCTGTGTAGCACAACCTTGCACGTCTTCCCTTGTGAAGAGGTTTTGTGTGACTGGCATGAAGAGGTGGCCCTCACTGGGGCTGTGTGTTTCTGCTTCGAGTGAGCCCTAGTGTCAAATAAAAACCTGCCACATGGCATCAAATTGCTTTCTCCTAAGTGAATGGCAAGTTTTTCTTGGCTCTGGCTTGAAATTTAGCATGTGTATGTGTATGTTAAACCTGCAGTCTCTCTGAAATAGATATAAAAATTAAATTCCTGTTGGCTGTGTTGGACAAAGTGGTGTGGAGTCTTAAGAGCATCCATTCTGTGTACTGTTACACTGAATACAGTATGGCTGAATGGCTTTTTTTGTGACTGAGTAAATCTTAGTGTTTCTCCTGTCCATCCACCCTCCCTCTGCAATGCCACTGTGCTCTGCCACTGCCAGGATGAACCAAGCACACCCTTCCATTTGCTCAGAAACTTAAACATCATTGATTTCCTTTTAAATAATAGACTTTGGGGAGCAACTGACCTTTGACTAAAGAACACCAAGTCTGGTCTTATAACCATTAGAAAATATTAGGTCAGTGTTTCAGTGCAGGATGCGCTTCTATTTATGGGAGTGACGCACCAATTTTCCACCCTGGGCAGGAGCAGGGATCGTTTGGTCGATTGTGGGCAATGGAAAGTGCTTGCAGCAAGCAGGCCTTGTTAGCTGCCAGTCCTTTGAGCTAATCTGTCACCTCAACACCACTTAATGCTCCCTGTCCCTCCCAGTGTCTTGCACAATTCCGCTGCTTCCCAAGCACAGAGGTACAGGAGGGCAGTGGAGGGCAGATGCACAAACTTTTCTTCCTTTCTTGCTGTCAGTGAGGGAGTGTAGATCCTCATAAGAAAGGAAAGCAGCTCTGGACTCCATTAATCCATCCTTGCTTCCAGGAAACTTCCAAACCTGCTAAAATACTGAAGCAAATAATAGAGGGCCTTGGCCGCAGGTTGGGTAAGAGACCTGTGGCCTTTGGGTCTGAACGCTTTGTGTGAGTGAGCAGAGATCAGGAAAGATGGAGCAAGAGGAGAGCCCCTCACCAGAAGAACGGTGTCCTCTGACATTGCTGGCTCGAACAATAGGCAGGAGGCTCTGATGGCTGTAGCCAAAGCTGGAGCTCCAGGCCATTTTCCTGAGCCCCGCTCACTTTGCAGTGCTGCTGGGCTCTGTCACTTTTAGGGAGGTGCTGAGGGTGACGTCCAGGAGCTCTCTGCTCCAGAGTGCTCGCCTCCAAGGTATTTCTGAGCACTCAAGAGCTTTACAGACTAAGAAAGGGACTTGTACATTACTCCCACAGAAATCCTGCGGTGCCATTTGGGCTGATACTTTTTTTTTTTTTCCTTAGATAATGAAATGACAGGGTTGCCAAGGGGGGATGGAGGTGGAGAAGGGGGAATAGTTTGCCTCTTGGTAGGTCTTTGTGTGTATAGGCTGCCATGTGTCAGTTGTATGTGCATTAAACAAATCATCCTGTTCATCTTGATTCATGATAAATTTATTTACACCGAGAGGCTTTTTCATCCTCAACTGTTTCTCTAGTTGGAAAATCCTTGTTACCTAACCGTTGCCTACTGTTCTCATTGCTCACACAATACTAACCCCTGGCAAGCAAACTAGAAAGGGAAAATGGAAATCATTTAAGTTGATCAAAATGCGAAACTTAAGCAAAACACATGAAAGTAATATGCAACTTAAATCTTACCCAAAAATGTGAAGCCTGTAAGTGCCAAGCCTTCCTTGAAAATAAGCCCTTAATCAGATATGCTTTTGTTTTCCTTCTCTGATCTGCTCGATAGTTTGCCCTCAAAGATAAAGTTCACTAGAATTGGAAGGGTGGCAGAATGACAACAGAGTTAGTAACTAACCTAATCTTTCTTTTACAAAGCCTCCTGCATTGTGCTGTCCATGGGTATCAGCCAGGCAGGGCCAGGGGAGGCGGCTGATGGTGGAGAAATGAGGATGTATCTTGGTGTGACATCTTACCTGAACTGAGTTCTGTTGCTCCTGTCAGCCTGGTGTGCTGCAGGTTGATCACAACTGGTAGTGTTCATGTAAATGTTTATTCTCCTTGTGCCAGCTCTGGTTTTATCAGCTGGGCACTGCAGCAGGAAAGCTGTTCTGGCTCCATGCTTTGGAGGCAGATGAGGATGCAGTTGGTTGTTGGCTGGTAGGGCAGTACCACAGCTATAAGGACAGGCTGGCACTCCAGAGATGTCGTTCAGTTTCCTGCTGATTACCCAAAGGGGTTGAATTTGTCTCTGAATCCTGCATTGAAAGTGTGGCAGAAGGTCAGGCTGCTGCCTGAAGGTAGCTTCAGTTTGCATTAGTGCACACCCATGCCCGTCTAGGATGCTGATCTGTTCTGCAGCTTCTTCAGCCTCCCTGGGCAATTTGCTTATTGCTGAACTGATCTTACCTTTAAAACTTTATTTCTAACGTTTAGCCTAAGTTTCAAAATGAAAAAAATCAAATCCTTACTATTTGTCCTGCTCTCAAAGGACCTGGAGGCTGAATGTTTATTTTTTCTTTGCCTTTTACGTATTTGATAATTATTGTCTCCCCCAAGACCTCATACTTTACTCTCTGCTCGCCTAAATACTGTTTGAGTCTCTCCTTGTAGGTCCAGTTTTTCTCCTCTAGAGTCTGTGCCCTTCCACTGCAGTGCACTAAGAGGAGTACACTTGTTGAGGCTGTAGCTCACCTAACTCAGCCTGTTTCCTGTCTCTCTGCAGAGGATAATAATGTGTAGCACTCAGTAAAGTCTGAGAGATGTTCATACTAGTTACTGACTTGTCCCCATCACAGTTACCACAAGGAGGCTGGAAAGCCATGAGAACGATTTATTCTCAGTCACACTTGCATCTCCAGTATTGATCCTTGCTAAGACTTTTTTGCTTTTTTAATTTGGTTTGTACATTAGGAGCCTCCCTAAGGAAGTCAGAGAGAACAGCCTGGATTTGTGTGAGGGATGTGTGGCAGAAGCAGAGAACAATCCCTGTCTTGGGATTGTAGAGGTCAGCTTGAGGTCAGCTTCAACTGATGCCCTGGAAACTTGAATGCAACCTCTCCTGCTGGACTGAGGAACCTTTACTTTTCTGTCTGATGAAATGCTTTCACAAAAAGCTGAGATATATAAAAACAGTGATATGAAACCTGTTGTTGTAAGCAGGCTCTGGTACAAGGCAGAGTCCAAGCTGGGACTGCTGTTCTCAGTTCCTCGAGTGAATGTGATGTTCCTATGTAGTTTTCTTGTTCCTTCTGTGCCACCAAGGGTGGCTGTAGCAACGCTGGCTGTTTTCCCACCTGGATGTTCCTTGTGCTTGTTCACCTCCAAAGGTGTCCTGATGAGCTCTGTAGCTGTTGAGCTGTTGAAAGAGGGCGGATGTTATGACTGGTTCAGCTCACAAGAACTACAAGACCAGTGGTTGGATGCTCCTGTAACTCTCCTGAGGAGCTGATTTGGGATTGTGCTGGGATGAGAAAGGGGAACTTCTCTTGCTCTTTGTTACAGGAGTTTCCATTTCTTTATGGCCTATGTGGTATTAGTTTTTTTCTTCATCTTTGGAGAATCCTAAGTGTGTATGTGGGAGTGCTGAAACACAGACAATCTCATGTGGAAGAGCTTCTGATGTTGCAGCATAAGCACTCTGTAAATAGCAATCTCAGTTTTCACAATGTTATGCAATAGTGATGTTCATTTCCCAAACATCTCTAGCTAGCCTGGCCTTTTGCCATTCGCTTTCAAGATCTGTTAGTAACAGATTCTACTTGTAACACCTAAAGGAGGACTCGGTGGAAATCACAGTCCTCCTACTTTTGGCTGTCAGGGCCTCCGTGCTCTAAAAATTCTGTCTGGAAGGTGGTTTGATCGACACTGTGGAGAGGAAGTTAAAGGCATGCAAGGGAAGTTGCCTGTCTGCACTTGCACAGGGTAGCAGTGCTGTGGCACGAGGAATGTGCCTCCCTAGGGACTGCAGAGCTTTCCCTCTACACCCCTTCACAGCAAGACACTTGTGTTTGAGAGATCTAGTTACGCCAGCATGCACTTTCATTCCTCTTCTTTTTCTTTGCCTTGGAATTGCTCCTTCTGTTAATTACACCGATGTCATTTCAGTGCCTCCACTGGAGTTTCTCCCAGGTAACATGCAGTTGTACTCAGGAACTGTGTTAATGTGAGTGTTATTTTTGGTCAAACACATGAGAGGTTGAAGCTTTTTCTAGGCCTGCCTTGAGATCAGCACTCAGCACAGACCTGCCAACAGTGGTGCTCTTTGTGACTACCAGCACCACCAAATTAGCAGGGTGCACTTGTATTAATTATGTTGCTATAGCAATGTGGCACTTTGTTAGAATTGCTGACTGGGACTCCTGGTGAGCAGTGGGGGCAGTGCGGGGAAGCAAAGTTGGGAAATGAGCTTTTCTGCCTGCTAGCAAGTGATGACATCCTGTTGGATGAAAAGGAAGGATGTGATAATTTGCTGATGTTATTCAAGTGTTCAGAAAGATGATGTTTGATGAGAGCTTTGGGAAGTCTGCAAGAAAAGTAGAATTTAACTTACTGTGCCCCCCCTCTTTAATTGGGATGGGTAGAAAATTCTGTGCAAATTGTTTGGCCAATATGCTCTCTGAAATTAGGTTCTTTAACCTATGCTTGTGTTTTGACTTTTGCCATCATGAAAAGAGACAGCTTGGTTTACCAGGGAAAAAAGGATGCTGTTCTTGGCCGTGTTAGCTAAATGTGATTTAAGAGCTGTGGTAATGCCTCTTCAGAGAAGGACACTTGGTTGGAGCCCATTAGCTCCACACACTTTTAAGGTGAGAGCTGAGGTTATGTCATTTGCTCCTCTTCTTAAGATAATAAAACACAAAATCCCCTTTGTCTATGGCAGTTTGTTCAGATGTCAGCAGAAAATCAAGGGATTACCTTTTATTACAAAGTTAATGCTGTGAGTTCACTGAACCACCAGCCACCAGGCATTCTCAGTTCTTGAAAATACCTTGCTTGGTCATAGTGAGAATCTCAGTTTTTACCTGTTCCATCTCTGCTGTCTTTTTGGGAGGCAAAACCCCAGACCTGGCCTGCAAATGTCTACAACTCCTGAATATCAAGTTGGAGTAGCCTGAATTACATTGTATCTTCAGGGTTTCTGTTGCAGGGTAAGTTGATATTAAAAAGTTAAACAGGAAAAATTTGGGCTGAGTTGTAAAGCTCATCGAGCACCTTCAAGACAGAAATGCCAGCTGAGCAGAGCCTGCTGCAGTTTCCCAGGGGATGAAGCACTACAGTGAGTGATCTGATTTATTTGCATTTACTTGCACCATCAGGAGACTGTGGTACTGATGCTCGGGCTGGGGGGGAAGCAAGGGAGACAGAGCATGGCCTGAAATCCTCCTCAGGCTAAACAAAGCAGGTATTGATGCAGCCATCCATCACCATGTCCAAGTGCCTGGAAAAGCCTTTGCAGGAGAGCAGCCACGTCCCATAGCTGTGCTGTGAGCAGGGCCACAGGCACCGGGGAGCAGGAGGCAGCACCCGCATCCTGCTGTTCCTCAGGGCCTGGGGGACAAAGCAGTGCAGGGGATCCGGAGCGAGGGGTGCCAGAAAGCTGGTGAGTGCCCAGACAGGGGGTGCCCAGGCTGCCTTTGGCAGGGCTCTGATGTCCTCCGTGCCTTTTGAGAGCTGCCTGAGCTCCCGTTTGTTTTGCAGAGGAAAGGCAGTGGTGGGGCTGGGAGGAAATGAGCTGTGTGAAGGGGAGCAGTGCTGGGGCCATACCCTGTGCTGGGAAAACTGCTGCCTTCAGCTGAGCTGGAGTTCTCAGCTGCTCCAAACTGCTGGGCTTCCTTACCTTTGTCAGCACAAGCCTTTGGACGGGTCCCTGAGCTCCAAGGTAGTGTTGGGCTGTGTGGCAGTAAGAGAGTTTGTGTCTGTGCTGGTCAGGTGCCCTTAGCCAAGGAGCTCCTTGGGTGGGAGTGCTGTGGCTGGCACAGCCTGTGTGCCCCCAGCATCCCCTGTGTGTGCGCCAAGAGTCACACAGAGATGGAGCTCAGCAGGACTCACCACTTTCACTGTCAGTACAATTTCTGATCAGAGTCCCAGTTTACTTGACTAAGAGTAGGGGAAGAAAAAAAGGGGTTAAAATGGGGGAAACAAACAAACTGTGTTCTTTGTTTTTAAAATTTGTGTTGTTTTGTTTATTTTTAATCAACCCTGTGAACAAGTGTGCCTATCTGATGAGTAGTGAAGTGGGCTATTTGGAATAAATCTACTGACCTTGCTAGAAATTGTGTGAGTTTATGCCAATCATTTATTATGCTCTCACAGGGAGAAGAGCTTCACTAAAATATAAAGTTTGAGGATTCACTCCACTTTGGTTTTAGCTTTTACTATCAAAAACTTTGCTAGTATGTTGGCGTTCTGGTTTTTGAGGGTTTTGTTCTAGCCTATATTATTCATCTTGTACCTAAGGAAAAAAAGCCCCACCACTTCTCAAAATCCTTTGATCTGGTGACACAGGGCATTTTTGCTTTGTTTATGGCAAGCTGTTCCTTCAGGTTCCAGCCACAGTGTTTGCCTGAGGCAGGAGGTGGAACAGTGCTTTGGCAAGTGTAAGATCAATAAATGGGTACAGTGCCATTATACTGGAGTTAATAAAATGAGACATTCTGTGGGCTCCTGAAAACAAGTATGTGAAATTAAGTTTGTATCTCAGTGAATCAGCCTAGAAATCGCTTGCCTGCAGAGCCTGATGGCCTGTAATGTGCTTTAGGAGATAACAGGCAAGAGCAGGGAAGCCTGTTCCACCTGTGTTGCTAAGTTTTTAGCTGGCTCTGGTTCACAGACCTATTGAAAATTATTGTGGCTTGGATAAGCTGCTCCTGACACCTTTGCTTAAAAAAATCTCACAAATTGACCAACATTACTAATTTGATAAAGATTATCTTTAAATCAACTCTTCTTCTAGGAAGACCTGTATGTTTTGGTTTCACTTGGCCAGTTTTGCTGTGTCTGAACACCTGTCTGTGGATAGACATGAGCTATGCCAGTGTGAAGTACTGCAGCTCTGCACAGCAAAGTGCTCTTCATTTTTGATAACTCAGATGTGCCCTTAGATATCTGGTTCAATGTACCTGTGCAAAAGAAACTGTGGCATAGACAGTAGCAAAAAGATGATGATGACTGATGATTTACAAAGCAGACTGACCCGCTTGGGTCTTTGTTACACAGCCTGGCTGAAGGAAGCAACCTCCTCTTGACTTGTGCTGTTCAAAAAGTTACGGCAAGATTAAAATATTCTCCAGCTCAAGTCCCTGTTATACAGCTCTGTAAATAGGATTTTTTTTTTGTAGGGGAGGTCATGATGTTTGCAGTATCCGTAACAAAACTTGCTTAGAGAAACAATTGAACTTGTGTTTAGTTTAGAATCCTTATCTGTTACAACATTTCACAGGTCGTCCTTCAGGGAAGCAGAAGAGGGGAAATGTCATCCACCCCTCCCAGGTGGTGGCCAGGACTGTTGCTCTGGGGTTTAGAGCCTGGCAGTCAGGACCTTGCAGGAATGCCTTGGGTGTTTGCAGAAGAGGAAGTCTTTAATCATAGTTCAAACGACTGCATTTTTGTGAGAACTCAGGTGAAAAGACTAAGCAAGGAGGATGAGAGGATCCTGGGAGGTGAACAGAGGGGACAGGGTCTCTGTCAGCAGGGCACCAGGCAGGGTGGGGAGGAGGAGGGTAAGGACTGTGCATGCAGGTTATAGCTCACCTGTCTTAAATCTGCAGCTGTGCCAAACGATTCCAAGTCTGATGCTGGGTTTCCCTATCTTTCCTGTTAGTGCTGACTCCCAAAAGGTCCTGTGCATTCTGTGCCTCTTGGTGCTTTCCCCTTTGTCATATGAAATAGCACCCAGAGCCTGGGGGGAGGGAGAGAAGGGGACACAGGAGAAGCAGAAATGTTTGCAGCTGGTTTGGTGGTATCTCCATTGGGCAAGGAGTGGGTGCACAAAAGGGTAAGTTTGGTCTCTTCCCCTTTTAGACTTGAGAGCGTGTCTACTAAACCTGCAGCTGTATTGCCTATGAATTGTGCAGATTTTGATCTTTTATATGCAGTAGCTTTTTTTCCCTCCGTGGAGCAGTTGCCATGCAGTCTCCAATTTACATGAATGCTAAGCAGAATGACACAGAAATGGCGTTGCTGTAACGAAACCTATTAATAGCTTTGCGGAGAGGCACTGACGCATCTGAATTAAAGCTGGGGAGAATAATCATCTTTGCAGACTAAGTTTTCCCAAGATGAGCAGTGACTCTAAGTGCTCAGAGGTGCTTTCAAACGGCGGTGATTTTCCAGATAGTTTCTTGAAATCAGGCTTGCTCGAGACATCCCAGCTTGGGCTGACACAAGCTGAGGCAAATGTCTCGAGTCCCTGTTGGAAATTTTGGCTGAATGGCTGTGCTCGGAGCACTGCCGAGCAGTATCACAGGATACCTCCTGTTTTTCTTGATAAATATTTGGTTTATTTAACAACTGTTACTTCCAAACACAAAACATTTTCAGTACATTGCTGAAACAGAGCTCTGGCAGTCAGAGGTGCTTATGGATGGAAGTGCAGAGGGGCTGGTGCTGCCAGTGCTTCTGGTGGCAGTGCTGCACCCCAGGGATTTCCATGTGTTTGAGTGTTGGCCTGCCTGACCAGACATCTCCCTCCTTGCACCTCTGCCAAACTGGGGTGCACTTTATCAGTGTAGCACCTGGCAGCACGGCCCTGGCACAGCAGGGTGTGGTGAGTGGTACCTTCAGACCCTGCTGCTCCGAGTGCCCCAGGCAGGAGCTGGTGTTGCCTGACTTCCCTGGTGCTGAGCCCAGCTCTGAGCTGCAGCTGGCAACAAGGAGAGCTAAGGACCTTCATTCTGGGCCATCAAATTGTACCAGCTTAAAAATGCGTATCACAGACGTAAAAAAAAGTTATGCCCTCTTCTTTCAAGTCCAAGTGTGATACCCCCAAGTTAAGAATATTAAGATCAGTTTGTTGTTGATACCATGCTGGGTAGAGGCTTACAGATGCTCCATGACAAGCATGTAATTGCCAAGAATGTTGGTTTAGTTCAACATGTAACCGGAGTGTGCAGAGCAAGCTCACAATCTCTTGCTGGCCACCTTGGTAGAGCTTTGGAGTTTGTACTTCTTTTTTTGCAAATGTACAATCCCCATATTATCCCATAATCCCCTTAATGGAATATGTACATATTTGTAACACATGCTTACCAGAACTGTCTCTGTCAGGTGAAGTTTGCCTAAACCCTGTGTTTCGAAGCAGTTATTTCAGAAGAAATAACAGAGCCTATTATTGGTGAAGCACAGGAGATTTTTGCCTTTTTGTTTCCATTAAGGTGTCAAGTTTATTATGATTCCCTACAGAGGTGGATAAAAACCAGCAAGATCAGAGGGAAAATTGGCACTGATTGGGACTCGGATTTCAGAGCTGCACTGCAGGATGCTGGTTTCATGTGAGACAAGGCCATTTACCTTTCTGAGACAAACCTTTCCCAAAGAGTGTTCTCTGAGCTATTGAAAAACATCGTACTGGATTTTTCCTGTGGACTGCATCAGGCTTTTTGGTTATTACTGGTAGTCAACTAAACCATCTCTGTGTAGGAGTGGGGAATTTATGGCAAAGGCTTGCACAGGGTGTAATGGACAGACTCGACAAGAGACATGGAAACAGATGTGCTCTCGATCCTCCTGTGCTTTACAGTAGGATTTGCCTGTTTCTCTAGGGTTGCCTTGTCATTTCCCTCTTTTTTTATTTTTTTTTAAGCCACCTCACTGGTATTAGTTTTATTTTAAGACTGGTCAAAGATGAGATACATAGTTCACTTCAGACAGTTCAATGTTATTGGTCTCATCTGTCAAATGTTCTCAGTCAGGCAAGGTATGGATGTATCTTCTGAGAGCAGAGCACAGAAAATATGGTCTGTACTCAGGTTTTCATTATTTCTTACAGGACACAGGTATATCAGTCAAGCTGCAGCTAAAATTGATGTGGATTTTGATTATGATGGACCTCTGATGAAGACAGAAGTTCCTGGACCACGATCTAGAGTAAGTTTCCAAAGTATAGTGACTTTGTTTATTTTTTTATCTTTAGCTGTGTCTAACTTGCTAGAAAACAGATTTCATTTCAAAACTTAAATCTGATATGAATAAACATGATTCCATAAGTCTACACTCACTTTTATCAGGAGATGGAGAATGAAAAGCTCATGAATGAAATGCCCCTCTCTGAGAGGCAGATCTGAATCTCAACTGCCAAGTTCCCATATGGAATAATTCAAAGCGAAAGAGCATAATTTTAATCTGATCAGGCTTGGTCACCTGTGCTCCTGCTGAAATAAAACTTTTTATGATGTGAAATAATGCTTTGGTTTTGAAATGGAACAAGAGTTTCAATTTACTGGACTTTGTTTTACTCTGGCAGAGTCAGCATTTGTGCATGTGGTGGGTTTTTGGTTTTTGTGAGGTTTTTTGTTGTTTTCAATGAAAAGGAGCTGTCTTTCTAGAACCAATGTACCAGTATCCCTTCTGTGTGACTCTGGCTTCTCTTATTTTCTGATTTCTCTCTTTTTTTCTCAGTTCAGTTGGTCAATATAGAAGAGGCAGCTTTCCCTTTTTGGAGATTTACAGTTAAACTGTGTTTGCAGCCCGTTTAGCTCTGCATGCCACAGGTCATAGTTTTGACTGTAATATTTGCAAGATGCACCATGAAAGTTCCTGTGGCAGGTAGAGTTGCCTGGTAAGCACACAGGACTACAAAGTTTGCATATGATTTATGGGATCAAAAATAAGAAACATACATTCTCCATCAGTATTTGCTAATTACACACCTGAGACTCTGACATTTGTTTTTCTGCAGGAATTAATGAAGAAGCTGAATGGCATTCAGGTAATTTGTCAAGTTTTCTGTGTTTTGGGGGTTGTTAATACTTTGATTTCAGAACTTGTTTTAAAATCCTGGTTTGTATGTTTGTGCCACAGAGAAAGGTGAAACACTGACTCTGGGTTTCCACGCTGAGTACATTATGTGTGGTTTATATGTGCATTTGAATAAAATCTTTTGTAGTACATTTTGAATACTGCAGGATAATTTTGTTAGCATCAGGGGGTTTTCTTTCAACGTATGTGTTTAAACTTGTGTGTTTAAAGAAAAACCCTGGAGTTGTTACAGTGGCCAGTAAAAACAAGGTATTTTAGGGCTTGAGTTTAAAAGTATGTCAGCCTAAGTACACATTGCCTTCCTAAGATGAGCAATTTCTCCAAGTCTGTGCTTCATTTCTGTAGAAAAAGTAAAGACTTGCCCTTTTAACAGTCATTATAAAAATAGCTGTACAGTTAATTCCCATGCAGTGAATATAATGTGTCTTTTTATCCTAGCTTTAGATATTTTTATCAGATTTTGCTGTATAACCATTAGTTGCACCTTCCTACATACTGCCACTTTTTAAAGCACTAATTGTTTTTTTCCTTGAAGAATGCAGAAGCTGTGCACTTCTTTTGCAATTATGAAGAGAGCCGAGGGAACTACCTCGTAGATGTAGATGGCAATCGTATGTTGGATCTCTACTCTCAGATTTCTTCCATCCCAATAGGTAGGAGACAGTTGTACCAAAATGTTTTGCATTGTCCTCAACCTGTCCTTTTCTTTCTCAGGCACTGCCAGGGAAGTTGGTTGGTTAATTTAAAAAAGCAGAGGTGACATAATGAACACCTTGTTATGATCAGGGACAGCTCACTGCTGTGTATTGTTTAGTGGGGGGTTTGGATAGCTGAAGAAACTACAAATTCAATACCTAAAGCTCACTTAAAGTGTGTATTGGTGCCTGGAAGAAGATCTAGTATTAATCTCAATTTGAAGTTGCGAGTTCCACAATTCAGGTTGTCTTTGTTGGCTTGGATTTGTGACTTTGTGATTCTGTAACAGCATGTTACTGTTTTAAACATTAACAAGCATAGCATAGACATTTTAACATGAAATTATAGGCTTTAGTTAACATTTCTATCTCAAAGTAAGTGCGGAAAAAAAAGGAGTGGGCCATGTGGACTGCAGCAGGATGAAACAAGCCCCAGCAGTGAACTGTGGCACTGACTGAAGCAAAGGTGGCAGCTCATTTGTCTGAGGGAGCAGACACGGGGCCTGGCAAGTGCTTGGGAAAGTCAGCTGATTGCTTTGTGAAGCCTTTCAAGCAGAAGCAAAGCAGAAATGTGAGCCCCAACTGAATGGCATACAGGTTTCAGTAGGAGTTCAGTTCAGTCCGGTTTGTTTGCTCCTCATCCACGGTTCCTCTCAGCTGCTTAAAAATACACTTCTGCAGAAGCAAAAAGAGCAGAAGTGCTGAGGTAATTTAAAAGATAGATCTTGTGCTATGTATAGAAACTGTGATGACTCAAAATCATCCCTACAGGCCTCCTTTCCTGGGAAACAGAATTTGATGATGTTCAGGTTGTTACCAAATTTTTGGCATCTAAGACCTTGTGACTGCAATGGGCGTTCACATATCCCAGTCTTCTTTGCAGACAATGTTTTTGCTGTCCTATGGCACTCAAATCAGTGTAATCAGTCCAGAACCCTGCAATGTTTGTAGCTTATTTCCGCCAACAGGAGTTCTCACTACTTTGTATCTTTCAAGCTGCCCTGAGGTAACTTGGCTACTGCTCATGTGGAAATAGGGGTGAGACAGAGGAGCACAATGCTTGTATGCCAATGAGCTTGGATTTTAGGTTTCTAGAAAAGGAGATGCGTTTAGTGTTCATGGCTTCCCATTCTTCACACGAGAAATTCTGATTTGGAGAAACAAGTCTCGGTCATGTAGTCAAATGCACACTCCAAAGTATGAAAGTCAGTGCATACTCCAAAAGAATGAAATTCGGGTTGTGCAGACGGGGCACTGAGGCTTTCTGACCTTCTGGTGCTTGATGGTGCAAGCATGCCTCTTTTAATAAGGTTTTGTGTATAAAATATTAAAGTATTATGGAGGAAACATTTTCAAAATGAGCAGTGGCTCTGCAGTTTACTTCCTCTGGCTGACTGAAACTGGTGACATAGAGACAAGACTCCAGTGCTGTGACTGACCCTCCTGAGCCGTGTAGCTCCTCCTTCACATGTGGCAATGCCTTCTGAGGACAAGCTGGGTTTTTATGCTAGGGAACATGTTCCTCAGTCCCAAAGGAACTACAGTGCAGTGCTTCATGCAGCATCTCAGATAATGGCTCTGGGATGTGCAGCAACAAAGAGTAAATGGAAATTTAATACTTACAGGCTGACCTAAGTCTAACACACAACATTAATTTATATGTTTCAGTTGTACTGAATGACAAGACTATGTGAAGCTGCCCAGGTTACTAATAATGTCCCTCTTGGTGACAGACGTAGGGCCTGGACTGGGAGAGCGAAACAAGATCACAAGGTTCTTGTTAGTCATCTGTGCTTATCTCTCTGCAAGTAAATCCAATAAAACCTTCCATGAAGCTGTCATGACTCCCCAAGATTTAATAATGATCTGTTACAGTAGAATATATTTATCAGCAGAGGTTGAGAGGTAATAAGTGTCTGTGTGGAGAGATAAGAAATAAGGTATAAAAAACCTCTAGGCAAAGATGCTCTGGGCTGTTTCTTGCTGAAAAACAAAAACTAAAATAGCTTTTTATCACACTTTTATGGGCAGTTGTAGCACAGCACAGTCCTTTCATCCTGCATCTATTCTGTCTAATAGAGTTAGAAACCCCGTGGAGCCAAATGCAAGAGGGATGCTATTGACGTGTTTGCCAGCAAACATCCTGGAATAACAAATGAAACAATGTGTTTTTCAGTGCTGGGAAGGTCTGTTTTGTTTGGGGAGATGTAGAGAGGTGTAGTTTGATATTATTGACAGCAGCCTGCTGCTCAGTTCAAATGATTCTTTGGGCTTTCTCTGTCTCATTATTTTAGCAGACTCTAGTTGTTTTTCCTTTTGCAGACAGGCACATTCATGAGCCTGGAGGACATGTACATTCCTGTCACACTGATCCAGACACACAGCAAGAGTGATGGAGCAGGTTCCCCTCCCTTAGAGCCAGCTCAGTCACCTCTGAGAGTGAATTTGTAACACTGCAAACCCTTGTGCTGGTCATGGCACTGAAACGAGTCAGTGCCTGCTTGCCATCCCAGCCTGAAGCTGTTCGACTTGTCCACCACAGTTATATAATGGTTATTCAAGCATTTAGTTCTTCCTGGTGTTAGTTCCTGACTGAACCCACATGCCAGCTCAGCTTCTGTCACGCACAGCCCGACTCTGTCACAGCAGTCAGGCTTTGAGGATCCTCTCTTCCTTCACTGGGGCCTGTCTGAGGAGGCACAAGGATGAGGGAGTGTTGGGAGGAAGACCAGGCCACTTGGCCTGAAGTGAAGAGATTGGGAGAGAGATTCTGGCTGGGAGGAATATTCTGTGGGGGTGCAAAAGGGTAAATCGGGAGTAATTGAAGTTTGTGTTACATAAGAGAAGAAGATACAAAGATACTCACATATGGTATCACCAGCAACAGGATTACAAGTTTTTAAGAGTAATACCACAGTTGATCCTTGAGCTTCCTAAACAACGGTAACTGTTTATAACACAGTTCTGTGCGCTTTGGAGATTTCTAAAACACTTGATTTACTCTCAAAGGGGCTCTCAGTGGCAGCCGCAGGTGCAGTTCTCAAGGACACAGCTCTCAGTGTCCCTGAGACTGTTTCCCTCTAGCTGAACAACATTCCCTCTAGCTGATTCCCTCTAGCTGAACAACAGCTCTTCCCATAACTGCAGATGCCACGCAGATTTAGCTGTTCTGTGTCCCAAACAGTCACTATTATTATCTTCATAATCACTTTAACAGATTTATCAGCATGACATGCCGCTAAAACAATATGGACGTTCTCTTGTTTTCAGCAAAAATATTCAAAACTGAATTTATAATTGATTTGTTAACACAGTAGCCTAATGCTCCATTGCTCAAAAAGGATAATCAGGGCTGTTGTCATTCCACTGGAATGGCGATTCAGAAGCACAGTAAGCTTTTGTAACAAAATTAGCGTGGTCTGACTTCTTGAGCAGTAGGGAAGATTAGGTTTCCAACTGTTTCTACAAGGAAATTTAAAAGATGATGTTAATCTCTGGCGTTGGCATTTCATACATTAGAGATCAGGCTTAAAATTAAATTTCTGGCCTCCTTTGAAGATTTCTTTTTTTTTTTCCTACAGCAGATCAACTGGTTTTGCCTATAAGCAAGCAAGTTGTCTTGTAGAATGTCAATGGGTGTAAATTAAGCACCTTCATTGTGTTAAAACTGAAGCTATCTTAGTTTCTTAGTAAAAAGGACAAATTGTTGCATCTTTTTCCAAACAAAAGTTTGCCAAACTCTAAGGAAATGGGAAGGAAAAAAATAAAGCTACTCATGAGAGAAAGTGAAAAGTGCAGAACCTCCCTCTTTAGCAGGAGACAGCAATTTATCAAACAGGTTTTTTATGGTGATGCACAGCTGAGATATGTAAATCTGTGACTGGGAAGGGAAGATTCCCAGCCAGGTGTCTCGGAATAACTAATGGGCTGTGGCGGGGTAGGGATTCGGGTGCTCATTTTTAGCCCTTGGGTTTTGAGTGCATGGCTGTCTGCGCAGTCAGCCTCTTCCTTCTGGTAGGACTGAGATGATCATGCAAGAATCTGCATGGGAGGGGTGAAATCTGTATCCCTAGCCTGTGGGTGACTGTGAGTGTGAGGTTGGGGCATGCACACCTCAAAGCCGGGTTCAGCAGCGCCTGGCACAGGGTGTGCTCAAAGAGCGCTGCAGAGCAGAGTGGTGGCAAGTGCCATCCAGCTGCCACAGGTGTCAAGGAGTGCTGTCAAGCCATGGGCACAACGCTGCTGGAGTCCCAGGACTTCTCTGTGCTGGGTGTGCCGCGTGCGCTTGGTGCACACTCAGTGACAGCTCCGAACAGCAGCGCTGTGCTGGACGGGCTGCCCTGCACCCAGACAGGCTGCGAGGGACAAAGAGCCCAGAGGCTTGTCCTGCTTCAGAAGAAGTCCTATTATTAGTTAAAAGTATACAAGTGACACAGAAACAGTCAAGCATTAAGTTATGGTTATTCTCTGGATTATGCTTTGCATTACTTTATTGAAACCAGATAGAAAGAACTGTTTTCTTTCTTTGTTCTTTTTAATTAGGTTACAGCCACCCCTCTCTGATAAAGCTTTTGCAGCAGCCACAGAACCTGGTAAGTGAATTAGAACATTAAGTACATGAAGGAGTTCTCTCCCTCCTTGTTGTGGGCTTTCTCTTTTTTTCTCACACTGATAGCGAATGCTAATGATTCAATTTAATGTATGATAGGATCTGGTTGCTTTACTTCTCACTAGATGAAAAGAGCTTTGTAGTGTTTAAGAAGACACCAAAACCTCTGGGATGTTTTACAAAAAGTTAACATTTGGGTGATGCAAGCACTTGATATGTTTGCAGCCACATTTAAATCATAGTTCAAACACAGTGTCTCCAATTAACCATTTCAGTAATGTTCTCTGAGTGGAGATTTTTGAGCTGGAAAGCAAGCACAAGAGCTTGAGAGAGAATACAGTATCTTGGACACGGTGCCCTACATCTGGAATGCTGTGGGAAGTTTAGGGTTTTTTCGAAGTTGGGGATGGTGACTGAGTCCCATCTCCTAAGTGCATTCCAGCAGGGCAAAGAAATGCAGACATTGGAGTTCCCTGAGCTGATTTCCTTTATCCTTCCTGAAGGCAGTCTTCAGGATGAGAAATACTGCCTTTCCCAGAACTAAAATACTTCAAGCCAAAAAAAAATACCAGGACTAGAAATGCTGGAGTTATCAAAGGCAGATCTGGATATTTTGGAAGGTCTAATATTTATGAATACTTATATTAACTCATAAAGATGATTTCTGAGAATAATATCTTCATTATAATGCAGCAGCAGGCAAAGTCAGATTTTAAAAAAGAAACAAAATAAAAAAGAACAAACAAACAAAAATCCCAAAACCAATAAAAACTCAAAAAGCCCTTTTGCTGGTGGCAGTTGCTGATTTGCCCACTGGGCAAGGGCAGGTAACACTCCTGGAAGCTTGCAGTGAAGGAACTCCTCCAAAGTCCCACACAAGTGGCACAGCTTTGGTTAGTGTTAGCAAAGGGATTGGTGTTTTCCTGGAGGGACTTTTTATTTGGTTTGTCTGTAATTCTCCACAGCTATAAGCACAGAATGTGCATCTGTTTATTTGAGACCACAGCAGCTTGATGTCAATGTTCTACTTTTCTCAGTTCTGGGTGTCCCATTAACTACAAAAGAAAAATACACTTTTCTGCTTAATGGCAAATGTTGTCAATTGACTGTGACAACCCATAATCAAATTCACAACAAATTTAATGTCTTCTCTCTTTAACTTGGTATGAAAATTTACTTCTGAACTGAGATAAAAAGTCAAGTAAGATTTCTCACAGCTACTAATCAAAAATCTTGTGTTAACCTGTCAGTAACATCCTTGCTTAGGTTTTCTTTGAAGCTTGAGTCTGTTGAAACAGTGTTTTGGAAGTAAACACTTGAGCAATTTACAAAGCCCTAGCTCATCCTAGCTCATCCAGTGTTCTATCTTGTGTGATACTTGGTGTTCCCTAAGTATCCTGATGAAATGTACTTAGAGGTACACTGTGACCACTTACACCTCTTGCTGTGCCTCACACTTCTTGGAATGAATGAGAACTTGTGTTGAGGAGAAAGACTGAATGCTGATAAATGTGCAAGCTTGAGCTGCACTGAAAATACGAGTGTTTTGGGGAGGCTGTCTGTCCCCTCTGGGGGCCCATTGAGACTTGAATTATCGAAGCTCAGCCTTTAATTTCAACCATTAATTGTTCAACAAGAAAAACAACAACCAAAAGAAAAGGGCAAATAAAGCTGCTTGGCAGTTGGCAAATTTATTGAGCTTGTCCTTCTCTGAGAAAATTTAATTTAAAATAAAGAGTAGCACAGTATGAATCAAATAAGATTACCCACAAAGACTAAGAGCAGCAATGAATCAATTTTAATCCATGACACAATTTAAATTAATTGCATAAATGTGACATTCATCTCCATTAGTGGACATAGGGAGGCTGAGGGGCTTTTTCCAGAGCTGCTCCTTAGAAACCCCTGGGTGGGCAACAGAAACCCCTGTGTGGGCAGCAGGCTGGTGTTCCCTGACACCAAAATTACCTTTCCCAAAGGTGTGAATCCTGATGTGGCCAGTTCACAGTGCCAGTGAAGTTAGAAGGGACCTCAGGTGGTCTCTTGGCCAACCTCCTGCTCCAAGAGGGGCAGCTGTCAGAGGAGACTAGGGTGCTCAGGGCTTTATCTGGGACCTAGAAAACCTCCAAGAAGAGCAGCCTGTTTCACTGCTTTGCTGTTCTCTTGCTGAAAAACCTTTTCCCTATACCCAAATCAGTAGTTCTCATGCTTTGATTTACACCCATGGCTTCTCATCTTCCACTGAAGAGCCTGGAGCCTGGCTCCACCTTCCCAGTGTTCCAAAATGGTCTGTCTTGAAGCTCAGTAAGAATGAGAATGCTGCTAACCTGGTTGAATTTAGCTACTCAAATTGAAAGCAAGTAATAAAGATTTTAAAGCATATTTCCTGTGTATAAGGAAAATGGAGACTGAGCAACTAAAATGGCAATATTGAAGAGAAAATGTCAGTATGAGTTAGCATGCACCTTTCCTAAGGTGTCCTGCAAGAATAAAGTAGTAAGGATTAGACAGAAAAACATATGCTAAGGCAGGAATATTAATCCCTATCTTAGAAGTACTTGTGCCATGACACAGATTTCTGCCTGGTATTTATAACTAGAATAAATTGTAACTGCTTTTATATCAACATATTTTCCATGTGATAGTAAGACCTAACAATTCCTCTTCCTTTGTCTTTTTAGAGCACTTTTATCAACAGACCTGCCCTAGGGATTTTACCTCCAGAGAACTTTACAGAAAAACTGAAGGAGTCTTTGCTCTCAGTAAGTTTGAGATACCAGGGGACTGATCACTATTATTATCACAATTATTATCACTTTGCACTATACTTGCACTCAATATTTCAGAGTAATTTTCTGTCTTTCTTGACAGGTGGCTCCTAAGGGTCTGTCACAGGTGATGACCATGTCCTGTGGATCCTGCTCTAATGAAAATGCCTTTAAAGCAATATTCATGTGGTACAGAGTAAGTAAAACATTAAG
This sequence comes from Struthidea cinerea, assembly GCA_013397865.1. Classification (NCBI taxonomy): domain Eukaryota; kingdom Metazoa; phylum Chordata; class Aves; order Passeriformes; family Corcoracidae; genus Struthidea; species Struthidea cinerea. The sequence continues at coordinate 667,718 of VZTI01003251.1, forward strand.
ATGTTTTTGTAGGTTTAGATGTAGAAATGAGTATTTATTCATCATCAGAATTGTTATTGTAAAACAAAGTGAGGCTTGGAGGTTGTCTTGCTCACCGTGTTCTTTATATTCAATCTAGTATAAAATCTTTCTTAAAATGTTTTCGTCTAAGCTTTTACTTTATATTGACACAACTTTAGAAGTTATAAAGAAAAGGAAATAAAGAAAATGCAGATTGCAGTCAGCATGTGAAAGCCATAGTCAGGGTCTTTCTTGGCTCCAGTCTTGAATACCAGCATTACTGGTTTGTGGTTCAGCCATAAATGCATTGGTTACAACTACAGGAACACTCATGTTGGGTTGTTTGGGTTTTTTGCAGAACAAGGAGAGGGGCCATAATAATGTCACAAAAGAAGAACTGGAATCTTGCATGATTAACCAGGTAACATTTGTTCTTTACCACACCTACAGATGTTCCACTGGTTTGGGCTTGTAATGGAAGATTGGGAGGAAAAGTTTGGTTTGCTACATGTGAAGTGGAATCTGGGCTTTGTAAATTTAGGACGTGGTGAAATACTGCTCCCAACAAATATCAGTGGGTCATCAGGAGTGCACGGGGGCCCAGCACAGGGCAGCCCCAGGCTCTCCTCGCTGAGTCCCCACAGCCCCAATACGACCCCCAGGCACAGCCACCCCATAAAAAGCTGCTCCTGATTTGTGTAAGAAGGGGTGGTTGTGCTGACGGCTCAGCCTTGTGTGAGCTCACCTGTGCAGTGATGTCAGACCACAGCATGAAACACCAAGGACTCATTAATGTTGATGCCGGGTTTGGGAGCTGGGGCCGGCTTTAGGGCCTGACCAGTGTACTTGTTAAAGGGAAAGCTGTAACAATTCGTGGTGCCTGATGGAAGAGGAGCTCAGGGGGCAGTGAGGGGGTGTGTGAGCCCCTCGCTGACCCCACTGTGTGCTCTGCTTGCAGCCCCCCGGCTGCCCCGACTACGCCATGCTCTCCTTCATGGGCGGCTTCCACGGCAGGACCCTGGGTAAGCTGTCCCTTGTCCGCCCCTCGGCCGCTGCAGGGACCCTCAGCTCCCTGTGCTTGTCCTTAGACACACGGTACCAGTGGAGAAGATAGAGGTTCATTAACGTTTGCCTTGGAAGCCTCACCAGCACTGAAACAGAATGTTTGAGTGACAGTAGGAATTGATTTTATATTTTTTGAAAAGTTCTTTTCAGACAGGCTCTTATTTTCATTCTGAATCTGCAGTTTCCTGTCTGCACTCGTGAAAATCTAACTCCTGGGGTAAAATCACCACCAGCATGCTGTCACTCACCTTTACTGGTTTATGTCAGCTCAGTCCCTGTTCTAAGCATGTTACCTGAGAGTGCTGCAACTGTGAACTTTGTGAGCAGTTGTCTTTGGAGGGTTGAAACCCACCTTGTCTGAGCAACCTGTTCAGACTGACAGAGGTTCTCCTGCTCTTCTGGAACAGTGCCTGTGGAAACTGATGCTTAAAATCTAGAGCAATCCATTTAAGCCTGACTAAATCCAATTACCCAGTATTTCAGAAGACAGTAAAAACACAGAGCATTTAATAGAATTCTACAGTCAGGCCATTTTTCACCTCTTGGTAGCTTTTTTTATTATATTGTTCCTAGATGGGTATTGTTTTAATTTTTCCCTCTCTGGGTTTAGGTTGCTTAGCTACAACTCACTCTAAAGCAATTCACAAACTGGACATTCCCTCACTGGACTGGCCTATTGCTCCATTTCCAAGGCTAAAGTACCCCCTGGAAGACTTTGTGAAAGAGAATCAACAGGAAGAAGCCCGTTGTTTAGAGGAGGTAAAAAATTCACTGGCAGCTTTCTGTTGTTTTCGATTAGAAATAATGAATAGTGTTGGTAGGATTAGTGCTTTTCACTGACAGAATGTTTTCAGGGACTGGAACAGCCTGTGATTGGACCAGCATTCACTGTTGTTTACAGTCAGACCTTTCTCCCTGCCAGCTTACTGGGAAGACAGGGCTGCATGAGTGACACCAAAGTGAAACTTCACCTCAGAACTTGGTTGTATCACAGTGAACTTGTCTGCCAGCTCTTGCCAGGGGGCCATGGACTGAGAGAGAGCACAGTGGGGATAACCCTCTCTGCAGAGAGAACCTCTAACACTATTTCAGCCTTTTCAGCCTTTCAGTGGCAGCCTCTGGCGTAAAGCTCTGAACATGCAGGGATGGACCTTCGAGTCCACTTAGCCAAACCTGTCTCACTTCAGAGAACACAGAAAGCACAGCAAATGGCTTCCCTGGGGCTGCTCCAGGGTAGCTTTGGTGGGAGAAATGCAGTGCTGGGAGGCATTATTTTAAAAACAAACAAACCAACCAAAAAGCCAAACGTTTTCTTAGCAAGTCTGTGCTTGGCTTACTTGACCCCTTTTGGAAACCATCGCTTTGCACAGCCTGCAGGGGATGTGGCCCTGAGAGTTGAGGGGGATTTCGAGCACAAACACAACACTAATTGCAGCAACTGGCACTATGAGGTTAATGAGAATTATCTGTCAGCCCCTTACAACAACAGGATTTCTGCACCTATTTCATCTGATTAATTTTAATATATGTGAAGTGGGTGACTGGAAAAAATAAATTTTCCAGATTACCTTTTCTAATACATTAGCAGAGTTTTGGTTTCTGACACAAAAATCTATCCCCTTCCGTATCACTTAGGTGGAATGACAGCAGGGGCACAGTGAGCTGCAGTAGTGCTCACCACACTGCCAGCTGAACCTGACTAGAGCTTGCACAGCACTGTAGATAAATGTACAGCTAGTTACAGTGTGGTTAGGACATGATTCAAACCCATTCAGGAACAAGAAGGCAGTGGTAAATGCTGGAGGAACGAGGTGTTAGTCCTTTGTGCCTTCAGGCACCTTTAGAGCCAGGAATGTCTATGCAAAGTTGAAGTTCTGCTGAGATTTAATCTTGCTGGGAGGAAATGTGCAAATGTTCTGGAAGGAGAACGTACCATAAACGTTTGTTTTACAGGTGGAAGACCTGATTGTAAAGTACAGGAAAAAGAAGAAGATTGTGGCTGGAATCATTGTCGAACCGATACAGTCAGAGGGTGGGGACAATCATGCTTCAGATGACTTCTTCCGAAAGCTACGAGATATTGCCAGAAAGGTAATAAAACATTTCTCTGGGCACTCAGTGGTAGCTAAACGTGCACCCATACATTCTGGGTGTCTCCAGAGGCTTTGCCCTGCCCGAGGCTCTTGGAGGGCTTCACAGGCCTCCTTAGCAGCAGTCGGGGTAGTTATGTACCACATACAAGCAATCCCTGCTCTCTTCCATTTGATTCACACCTAAAGGTTTCCTCAGTCCAATAAATTTTCTTCTAATTTCAAAGTGTGAGAGAAATTATTCTGATTCATTAGTTGTGAATTTTGCAGGTGTGTTCTTTAAATGATAATGCTAGTTGGTTGAAGAGGTAAAATTTCTGAAGAAGCAGGTTGTGAAAAGTATAAATTTTTAATGACATGTTTTTAATTGCAAAAAAAAAAAAAGCTGAGACACAACTTGAGTCCAGCCATAGTGCTGATGTTCCAATAAAACAATGAAAAGGACAGATGTCTTGGTACTTGGAATGTAAAGTTACCTATTTAGAAGCTATTACCCTCAGTAATACCTACTCCATGCTTTTTTTCACCCTCAAAACATCTGTGTGCTGAAGAGATGCTGCCAAAAGTACTTACCCATTGTTTTTAAACACAGTATTGTGATATAGCTTGTTCTCCCTGTCACAAAGTTTGGACAAAATAGTCCTTCACATAAAAACCCCACACTGCCAGCTCACATGAGTAGCTCTTTCAGCAGGCTTGTCTGAAAAGGCAGCTTTTCATGCCCCCTAAACTGAACAGCTCATGCTGCTGGTACTGCCTCTGTGCCACGTAATGCCCAACTCAGACTGGGGGCAGAGGCTTCAGATTTAAAACAAACAAAGCCCCTAGAAACGACACTCTGCTTCCCTCAGGGGCTTTGAAAATGCCACCTCTGCTCCTCCCAGATGTTTTCAGGTATCCTCTAGAAATGCTCAAGACTATGTAAAAACATGCACTTTGTGAGTATAGGTAGAAAACAAGTTTCTAGTGCCTTCCTGAAAAAACAGCTGAATTTTTAACTGTGAAATGTAACGCACAGTGAGAGGCATTGGTGGTGGGATTGAGGAGGGGAGGTTGGGGCAGTGAAGGGAGAGGAGGAAGGGGTGTTGCCTGTGAGTGGCTGGTGTTTATGTGTTCACTAAGGGAGGTGTTTCTGTTTTGGGAAGGAGGGCTCACATTCCCTGCTCCTCACGTCTGTCTCTGCAGCATGGCTGTGCTTTCCTGGTGGACGAGGTGCAGACGGGAGGTGGCTGCACAGGAAAATTCTGGGCACATGAGCACTGGGGCCTGGACGACCCAGCCGATGTGGTAACGTTCAGTAAGAAGATGATGACAGGAGGATTTTTCCACAAAGAGGAGTTCAGGCCAAATGCTGTAAGATTTTCAATGAAACTTGAACTCTGTGCTAATTGGTGACCCCCTGAGGAGTGACTGTAACATCCATGGAAGGGACATCCATGGAAGCTGCAGGTTCAGCTGGATGGGGCTGCTGTTTTACAGAAACTTGCTGTGTGCTCACACAACAGTTGTCATCACCTATTCACTTTTATTCCAGTTGTTGTCAGTCACCAAGGTCATCAGGCTGGTGGGGGGAGAGGAGAACTGAGTTTAACCTAATGGAACAAACCTTCAGTACAAAATCCAGCCACAAACTGACACCTTGTCCTGTAGGGCAACTTGGGAACTTCAGAGCCTGTATGTCAGCGTTACAGATTCTGTCAGCAAGATTGCTTCTTTGCACCAATGACATTTTAGATGTAATAAATGGGAAAAAAGTATAATTATGGGCAAGAACATAAATCTTGATGTAAAAGCCTGTATAGATGATGGTTAGGTTCTGGCATCTATAGCTGTGTTTCAGTGAGACGTCGGAGCAGCAAGGCAGAGTGCACTAAATGAGAAGCATGAAGTAGTCACCCCGTGTTTCAGCTCAGCAGGGCAGTGGGATTTTGCTTTACAAGATAAAACAGGGGGGTTGGTGAGATTAGTGCATGCCTTTTCATACACCACGTTTGCATTGCCAGTGTGATGCCTTGCTTTTCTTAATTTATAGTGATGTGCCTGTTAACATGTTGCACAACTCTTTTTCCACCCTTTCCCAAGCCCTACCGGATTTTTAACACCTGGCTTGGAGATCCATCCAAGAACCTTATGCTCGCTGAAGTCATTAAGGTTATTAAAACAGAAGACCTTCTAAACAATGCAACCCACGCTGGGAAAGCACTACTGACTGGGCTGCTGGATTTGCAGGTAAACATCTGGAAGGATTGTAGATAAGAAGGAGAAATTTCCTGATGAGGTAGGATCTGACCTCATCCAGTTTAAACACTTGGACTGAGGAACTCCAGCTGGGGTCTAGACCATTACAATAACTTCAACACGAGGCTGAATAACTGTGTCATTTGGAATTGAAGTAAACTTTCTTTTACTGACTTAAAAATGCTGGGTCTATATAGCTTAATCCAATATAAAGGGTGATTCCCAAAATACCTTAAGGTATGAACTGCAGCTGATTAAATTACTTTGCTAGAAGGTTTTGTTACCATAAGCAGCTGGTATTTCATTGTCCTAAAGTTCCTTTTCAAGGAAGGTGCTTTCATATTTTTTCCAATTCTGCTGGGCTGTTGAAATAAGAAAATTGTATCTTTCCCTCCCCTGTTTAAGGGAAATTCCTGACAGCTTCTACTGTGGAGCTCTACAGACAGGCATTTAAGGATAGGCTTGCAGTGCTCACCTCCCAAAGGCATTTTGCACAGGACAATCCCAGATGCAGTCTCTGCTCTCTCCACAGCTTTAAGACACAGCAGGCAGGAGAACAGAAAATAATCTCATACTTTGGAGGGCCAGAATACAACTAGTCCTACCCAAAAGATTGGCTCTTCCAAAAGATGAGGATTGTAATTGAGAGCGAGTGATGCAGATGCTACTGGCAAATGTCTTAGTGCAGGGTAAGAATGAGCTGGTTTCTAGCCCCAGTGCAGATGATTTCTGCTCAGGTTTTCCTGAGTCCACTGTAGGTGTAAGTAAGGTGTGTTAGGCTCGTTCCAAAGAATATTTTACTTGACCCAGCTGATGGGTCAGATTCATTCTCCCTCCCTGCTATGTGTTGGGCTCTGCAGGCTGAGCAGGACACGAGGCTGTGTGAGCCACGCTCCACTCCAGCGGAGCGAGGAGGCAGCAGGGTTTCCACCTGGCAGAGCCAGGCTTGCCACCAGATGCCCTCTGTTGCAGCACCTGCCATGTGCTTGTCTCTCCTCTCTTGCAGGCTCGTTACCCCCACCTCATCAGCAGGGTGAGAGGAAGAGGAACGTTCTGTTCGTTTGACACTCCAAATGATGCAACTAGAAACAAGTTAATTACAATAGCCAGAAACAAAGGTAAGAAACATGACAAACAGTAGCACAGGTAATGCTTCACATTTTCCTTTTCCTATGGTGTATGTGTGTTTCAGAGGACAGCAGTGAAATGAGAAAGTTGTATTTAGACTTCTCTGGAAATACTGTTGTCAGAGGTCTCAGAGCAGTCTGTTTGTTGCATGGTGTGTGCATTCACCAGTCTCTACAGGTCTGAGGTTACTGGAAGAGATCTGTGTAGGGCATGAGCTTGTGTGACATGAGTTTCATAGTCCTCTGCAGTGACCTTAGGTGCCCATGGACATGGCTTACTTCTAGAAACAGAAAAGTTAGCAAAAAGTTAATGTCACTCAGGAAAACACAGGGAGAACTGTGAATTCTATAAATACGTAATTCCTATACCTAGGAATACCTAATGATGAAGTACGAGTGCCTAAAATGGGCACAGATCTACAGTGACATCCCTCTTTCCCCACAGAAGGATTAGCAGCTGCAGACAGGCCCAGATTTCAGGAGGGAAACCTTGGGATCCACACCTAACATTCTCTTTGAATTTAACTGTGTGGCCCCTGTGTTTGCTGCTGTCTAGTTTTGCTGTTACTCCTATCTCTTGAAAGAAGCAGTCAGGGTGCATCTAAACTGTGGCAAAACCAAAATTTTAGAGTGTAAAATACACCATTTTTTGTTCTTGGAAACTAAGCCAGCAGGGAGAGAAGGCAAGTGGTTTGTTTCATGGTAAACCAAGGCTCTGCTTTGAGGCAGGGTAAGCTCAGCTTAGTAATATGGGTTCTCGTTGCTCAGACATTTCCAATAATTGATTTTGGGCTAAAAAGTGCATTTAAAGCACTGCAGGGAGAGGTTTGCTGGCACTGAGACATTTTAACTTTTTGTCATTAGAAACGAATTAGTTTAAAAACCAAATTGCAAAGAAACCTCCTGTGTCTTGCAGCACCAAGATACTTGACCAGTAGAGTACTGCAGCTCTGAAATCTCAGATGCTGTTTGAGCTCTGTGCTGGATGGATTCTTTCCATTGCTGTCAGGATTAGTCCCAATACTCTTAAGTGTTTATAGAACAGCTCCAGGCACCCACTGTGTTATTCTAAGGTGATGTGAAGCTTGAGGCCATTCACACTACAATGTGCTGTATCATGGTGTGGGCCAGCAGCATTTGGGGAGCTTCTGTTGGCCCTCCACAGTGAGGTTATCCTCATTCAGAGACCTGATTTTTTTCTGGATATTTGGCAAACATGGAAATGACTAGAGGACCTATTCTGTTCTCATTTCAGGTGTTGTTCTGGGAGGCTGTGGAGACAGATCCATTCGTTTTCGTCCAACACTGATCTTCAAGGATCACCACGCGCACCTCTTCCTGAACATTTTCAGCGACATCTTAGCAAACTTCAAGTAAAAAGCAGTTCCCTCGCACTGAACAGCTGATTATGAAATTAGTTTGCATTAATTCATGTCTTCTCTACTTACAAGATACGTGTAGTCATAAACTGAGGTTTGTGTTCTGTCTGTAATCCTGCCCAAGGCAAGCTGCTCCATGCACACGTGCCCCAGGCAGAGCATTGGCACTGGTCACCAGCAGGTACATGCAGCTGTCCCTCACTGTGCATTCCCTAGAAAATGTGGCCTGGTGCATTCCCTAGAACCTCCCTCTTCTGGCGTGGGCCATGTTAACTGCAGAGTCCTCCCTACAGCCATGTCCCTGACTCTCCACTGTCTGAACAGGACCTGGTACAGTCTGTTTCCACAGGTGACCCTGGTAGATTTGCGTCCGGAAGCAGCAACAACTGTGGCCAAACACTCAGAGCCACACGCCTGCCACACAGAGAGTGCCATTCTCTAATGGCAGCTGGAATAAAATCAGTGTTTCAAGGAAGGCTCTGCTTTCCACCACTGCCAAGCACAGTATTTCACAGAATAATTTCCAGCTTTATTCCCTCGAGTACAGGCATCTGCCACACCAACTGCATCAGGGCACTGTCAGCTCTGCCCAGCCTGCACTCACTGCTTCAGGGGCACTGGTGCCCTCAGCCACACCTACAGCGCTGCAAGTGGCACTGAAGCCCTTGTCCTTTTGTCCTCATCATGGATGAGTTTTAAAACTTTTGACTTCTCTTACAAGCAGACTTGTACAGAGAAAACTCTACCCTGAAGTATATAATTTGACAAGGCTTAGAGAACCATGCAAAGCACATTCTTCCACTTCTGCCAGCAGTCTAGAATGATTCCAGATTATTTTACCATTTGCCCAGAACACACAATAGCCATTAATTTATCTATTACAACTTCTACACGAATACTTGAGGTATTTTGTAAAACTAAAGCAGAAATGCTTTATCTTAGCCATTATCTGGTATCAGAGCCACTACAGTGAAGGCCTAGTCCTGACTGCACATCTACAATGCAAAGTAATTCTATTTTTGTTCTAATAGTATATTCTAAATCATCAGTACTTCAGAGATCTTCTAGAAAGCCACAGGATCAAAAAATGTGTCAACAGTTCATTAATTTGTTTCTCTTCAGAGAATTGTTTTGGATGTCTCTTTACTGTTTGCTGAAGGCTGACTTGAACTAGATCTGGTGCCTTTCTTTTTCTTGGTGAGCATCTGGATTTTGTTTACTAAGTTTAACTTTTTGTTGTGCACCAAAAAACAGGGACCACAATGGACTTTACAGTTGCCCTATCAGGACCTGACCACAATTTTTAAGTACATAATAAGAGACAGAGAAGTTAAAAGATTTACATGTTTAATACAGCTACCAAAATGTGAAAAGGTTCCTTACCTGCTTTGAGAAGTGTTAACCATGGTTTTCCCATTTTAAAGTACTGGTGTGGGAAACTCAAGCACAGTCACTTCTGCCAGCTTAAACCCAGTGAGATTTCTGTAAACCTCTGCAGAAAGCAGAATTCTGGTACCACCTGGGGAGAACCTGAGCAGGTGTTTGAACAGAGGTTGTAGAAATCTGGGGGAAGGACTGGTAAAAATTGGTGTTCAACAAAACCTCATTGTCATCGCTGTCCTCGTAAGCGTATTATCAGCAAAAGGAAAGTCAAACCAAGAACTGGATTTGACAGCGTTTTGGGAATTAGTTTGTTCAACATATCAGTGCAGTAGTTTTAGTGAATGTCTCTAGCAAGTCTTGTACTTTTACAGAAGCAAAGGTCCAGTAATTTGAAGTCTTACCACATCTTCACTTTTATTATAACTACTCTAGGTGTTTTTATAATTTTTACTGACACTCAGTAACTGTATAATTGTGTACAACATGTTGATGAAATCGTTAGAGAATACATAGAAAGCACTACAGCTGAAGCATATAAAGTTAATATTGTTTACAGCATACTGTGGACAGTGCCAAATTAATGTTTAAACAAATACTTAAGTACACTTCATGGTGTAACTAGTAACTGTACACAGATTCATAACAAATGACATCAATCATGTGTAATCAATATTCTTAAATAAAATATTTATAATTGAACTTCTCCAGGGCTTTTCATTTTACACCCAGTACATGCCTAAACAGAACCATTAGTGCACATTAAATACATTTTCATGAATATAAACCTCCAAAAAACACAGTGCACCTGTACAGCCCACTGTATTTTGCTGCCATGGTGTTCACACCAAGGAACATTTGGATTTCTTTTGATATTGCCGTGCCACACAGTATCAGCCACAATTTAAACTTGCAGAACCCCATTAGGAAAAGCTCATCATGAATAAATAGTAATTCAGGGTTACCCTGTGCACTTAAGTGGCAATTTTACTTATCTGCCTCTGCTGATCCACCAAGAAACAGGTTTCACTTCACATGAGGAAGAAATAAGGGAAAGAACACTCCAAATTATTGGTGAGCGTCAGTTTATTTGCCAGTTTCAAATGAAGTAAGAGCTAGAAGAGTGGTGTAAGGAGTTAGCTTGCTTCTGACAATTCAAAAAATGTGTTATGTGTTATAGGTGATAAGTCTGGTTCTTTCTTGGGTTTAAATTCCTCATTTCTACTGAGGTTTTGGAAAAGGAAGAATCATACCAGTACCGTGGAATAAGACCACAATCCTTCATGGACACAGGTGCTGCTTTTCCCATTCCAATGAAGAATGGCAATTTCTGTAAGAGGCTCCTGAAACAGTGTCCCAGCCTTTAACTTAACAGCTGAGCTGCCAGTGTCTCTTGGAGCACACACCCTTGTTTTGCCCAGTTCCACTCCCATCCTGGAGGACCCTCCTGAGGCCAGGACACCCCACGCGCTTCCCCAGTTCCCTCAGTTGCATTAACACATGAGCACGTCTCTCTCTGACATTCAGCAGTACTCATCATGTGGATGTACCAGATCAGCTTTATTTCCAGAGGCTTCCCAGCCAACCTGAAATTGGCTAAAAGAAACACTGAGTTTGCAGTGAGGATGCTCTGGCAGCTCCTGCACTTCATTTCAAGAGTTCTTTCATGTTTCAAAACAATCAAAGAGGCCAACTGAAACAAACAGTCAGCCCCAGTACTCTGGCCTCCTATGGCACATTCCAAGGCGGACAGTTCAGACCTGGAATACTGTGCCATTACTGAATCCGACATGGAACAGACACTCCTCACACCATACACAAGCTGCAAGACCTTTAATCCAGTGGGCTGGGCTTTACCACTGCGACTTTCTACACTGGGTGCACTTAGAGCAGGCTTTGCACAGGAAAAGGACAGAGATGTGTAGTTTGGTAAACTACTTAAACCTCATGGAACAATAAGCACAATGAACATGCATCATGGAAAATCACTGGAAATGAGCTGCTGTGTCACACAAGTTCTCCAAATATTTGAGTAAACTTCTGTCTGTCTACAATCTGGCCATACTTAATTGTAAAATACAAAGTATCTGTACTGTCAGACCGTTTGAACTGGAGAAGCAGCTCCTCCTTGCTATCTCCAACTTCATCCAAAGTCACCACTGTCTCTATGGGACAGTAAATGTCATTACGTCTTCCCCAAAATGTCAAGTGGGCCACTCTGACAGTTTGGCCGGTTTCACTTAAGTAGATTAAGCCAATAATTCTTCTGAAAAAGTAGCTCATACCATACAACATTGCCCCAGCAAAGACGGCGATGCCAGTTGTATAGAAAAGGATATTCTGAGACACCTGGCCCTGCAGGTAGAGGTAGCAGATGGGAGGCAGCACGACCATGGAGGTGGCAGTCTGCAACAGCTTCAGTCTCGACAGGACCCTGCAGTACCTTATCCCTGGGAACCTGTAGACCAGTTTGAATTCTTCTGTCCTCCCATCCACGGCCTTCTGTTGGACCACAGCAGCAGGGGCCGAATGGGACAGACACGCAGACGGCTCTCGCAGTCTCCTGATGTAATTATTGACACCATGAACTCGCTGGGTTTGTGACTGCAAACACTCCCAAGAACCAAAAATCCAGGGTGGGCGAGCATCTTCCCTTCTCCATGACCTTGTCCAGAGCTCCTTCTGTAGACATCTCCCAAAAGCTGGTGCCGTGCAGACTTTAGTCCTAACTGTGCAGAGCCAAGCCTGTAAGGAAAGATTCCCACAGGTCATCACTTGAGTCCTCTTTAAAACCTAATCAGTGAGCTCCGAGTTGGTCCCTCGGACACCTACAGACAGTAGAGCACAAGCCCCAGCTCACTGCAACCTTAAACCAGTGTTCTGATAGGAAACTGATGTTTGTGCAGAGGGGGAGGGAAAACTTTGCTAACACAGCTGCTATCAGTCAGCTCAGTGACCGACCCTTACACACCCCGTGCCTGTCGCTGCCTGAGCAATGTCACAGTGAAAGCTGTCTCCACCTGCTGAAATCGGCAACTCGTTGAATAACCACGTAAACAGCAATTTTAGGGAAACAGAAAACAAAAAGTAGACTAAGAACGGTAAAGGGGAGGAGAGCGCGCGCTAGGCCGAAAGAGGGAGCAGACGCTGGGAAGGTGCAGAACTGAAGAGAAAAGGCAGGAAGAGAAGTCCCGCGCTGCCCCCGCCATGCTGCAACACACGCGGGCACGCGTCTGTGCAGGGACCCGTCACCGAGCGGCCCGCGACGGGATGGGGACGGGGATGGAGAAAGGGATGGAGAAAGGGGACGGGAAGGAGATGGGGAAAAGGGAGAAGAAGGGGAATACGGAGCGGCCCACCCCAGCAGCCCCAGCCCTCACCGCCGCCATGGCCC
>VZTI01003251.1:680445-733198 GCA_013397865.1 Struthidea cinerea
CCCCGCCGGCAGGGGCGGCCCCGCCAGCCCGCGCCCGCCATGGCGCCGCCGCCCTCAGCGCTCTGCCTGTTCGACGTGGATGGGACCCTCACGGCCCCGCGCCAGGCGAGTGCGGGACGGGGCTGCGAGCCCGCGGGGAGCGGCGCGGATCGCACACCGCATCCCGCCTGCGAGCCCGTGGGGACCGGCGTGTGTCGCACGCTGCATCCCGCGGGCTCCGTGGGCACCCTTAATGCTCTCCTTAAAGACCCGCACGGTGCTGCGGGTTTGTGCTGATTGCTGCGGAATGGAGGCGCTGGCCTCTGGCAAATCTGACGGCTCTGTTTTGGACCCCAGAAAATCTCGGCGGAGATGGCGGCGTTCGTGCAGCGGCTGCGGCAGAAGCTGAAGGTGGGAGTGGTGGGCGGCTCGGACTTCGCCAAGATCCGCGAGCAGCTGGGCGAGGACGGTAAGGGCCGGGCTGATGCAATCCCGGGAGGGCGTGAAGGTTACGTGGAGGTTAAACCCCGTTCATCCTCCTGTTGCCTTGCTTTTAAGTGTTTCCTGGTAGTGGTGTGTTGCGCTCACGATGAGGAGCTACTTCCCGGCAATTGGAAATCTCAGCCTGTTTGCACTGTACAGGTATCTCGGTATCAGATTAAGAGATTGTTACTGATGGTGAAAGCCTGCCTTGGTGACAGAACCTTGGGAGGGCTGTTTCGCACTGCTGTGTACAGTGGAATCGCGTATGTGACATACACGTGTGGGCTGCTCAGCTGTCGAGCACATCCCTCAAGGACCTGATTTTGTTCACAGTAATGGATTCTTGCCTTAGTCCTTTATTCTTAATGGTCTTTACCTAATTGATGCCAGCGATAGCCTGCTGTAGTGCCCAGACAAATCAGAGTTTGTTTGCCTTCCCAGTGGTCTCCAGTAAACCGTATCATCTTGTGTTGTGCTAAGAGTCTCACAGCTGCCAGGCATCTGCTGAAGATTAGTGACATTGAGGAAACAAACCTAAAAGGGCAGTATTTGACTTGCTCTCTAGCCAGGCTGTGTGCCAGGTGTTTGCAGCATTTGAGATGTTTGATCGTTTCTTTACATTTAATGCAAAGAGTCATTTGCAGGCAAGGAAGAGCCTCTAAGTAAAACCATAGGTAACTCAAACAAGTGACTTCATGTGATTTGAGGTGTGCGTTAATCTTAGTGAGAAATGGGACTAGCAGTAATCTTGTGCTTGATGCTATGCTGCTGAAACTTTCATGCTTTAGGAGCTAATGTTTGCTGTATTTTAGCCTATTTAACATATAAGACAATTCTGCATTAAGCACACACGGGAAATGATGAGTTACTGTCTTTTTGCTTGTTTGCAGTGATTGAAAAATATGACTACGTCTTTCCAGAAAATGGCCTGGTAGCATACAAAGATGGGAAGTTCTTGAGCAAGCAGGTAAGTGTGAAATTTACAATAGTGGGAAAAAGAAATTTGCTGAACAAGATTTCAGTTTATTGCTACAGTGTAGTCCTCTGTAATCACCCTTCCAAAGGCCAAAATTACTGCTGGTTTCATATGTTAGTCCTGTTAATGCATCATTCATTTGGCATGTAATGTTTAACATAAGTAATGGAGAGTAAACATTGAGATCCTGGCTGAATTTGCTGCCTTGACCAGTGGTTCCAGATTACTGCAGGTACAAGCTCCATTTCTTCTTGCTTGGCTATAGCAGACATGAAATGCAACTTTTTGTTTAGGGCTGCTGCTTCTGGTCCCCAGTTTTCTTTCTGAAGCAGGTACGAGTAGGAATCACATTAAAGGGCAGTTTGGTGTTACAAAGTGAACAAAAAGGAAAATGAGAGCCTTTAGTTAGTACCATGTGAGCATCAGCTGATGTTACTGATTGAAGGCATGTTTGTTCCTCTGGGGTATTAACCATGCCTGATTACCCAATATCTGTGTTTTCCATGTGACTTGCTTTTAGAATCTCAAATTCTGGACCCTTGGTTGAATGGTGTTTGTTTTGTTAGAGCATTCAGGGCCACCTGGGCGAGGACATCCTTCAAGATGTCATCAACTACTGCCTGAGTTACATTGCAAAGATTAAACTGCCAAAGAAGAGGTATGTGCACACAGACAGCTCAGTGAGGCCATGTTCTCCATGCTGGGATGTAAAGCTCAGATGAGGGTGCTTAGCAAAAACATGAGTAATTTCTGCCTAGGGAACAACACTGTGTGTGTGAAACAGAGCTCCATCCATGCATACAAAGACAAGCTCCCAGCTGGAGCACAGGGTTTGAAATACTGACTCAGCGTTTTTATGTCAGAGGGAAGGAGGTTCAGTTTTGAAGTAGGAGTGTTCCCTTGCCATGTTTGGAATTCAGCAGCACAGTGTTTTCCAGAGATGAGAAGTGCAGCTGGACCAGCTGTCCTCACCATCTGTGTGATGTGTGAGGTGCAGCTGCTCAAGACACTGAAATGCACTGTGTGAGGCAGGGCACGACACTGCCCACGGTGCTGTGAGTTCTGCAGCTTCACCCCAAAACTGACAGTCTGGCCCTGTCAGGCTCTGAGGTTGATGGGATGCTCCAGTCACACTTGTAAAACCAAATTGTACTTTTAAAAGTCGGTGAGGATGATGTTGAGGTTGCCAGATTCAAAGTCCAAAAGACTTCTTGGTGCCAGAGGTATCTGCATATTTGGGGTTTATGCATACAATGAGACAGCCGATTCCCACTGCCTTTAGAATTAAGTGGATACTTACTGTGATATTTAGCATTTTGAGCAATTTTCTCATCTATTTTCCATCTTGTTCATCAATTCTCTTGCAGAGGCACTTTCATTGAGTTCCGAAATGGGATGTTAAATGTGTCTCCCATTGGAAGAAGCTGCAGCCAGGAAGAACGACTTGAGTTCTATGAACTTGATAAAGTGAGTTACAACTCTTGAAAAATACCCAGCTCTCCTGGAGGAGGCAGTTGTGGCCAGGTTATGATTTTTAAAAAACTTTTATAACTTGTGTAATTTTTTTCATTTTAGTCCTTTTTATGATGTTTAACTAATTTCCTCATTCAGACCTCAGGCAATAGACAATGGTTTTTTTGTTGCAATAACATCGATTACTTGCAGAAAGGTGGGTTTGACTCATGTTTTTAATCCAGTATCCAGAGTACTGAACATCCTGCTTCTGTACATGGGGTTCCTGAAAAACCCTGTCCTAGGTAAAGCCATAATTTCTTGGTGTACTCTTTGGTGCAACCATTCAAGTCAATAAAACCATTCTTTTTTTGAATATTTTTGGGGTGGTTTGGGGTTATCTTTTCATTGATAAATCAACACAGCATGTATGTAACTGATGTTTGGTTTTGTTTTCTTTTTTTCTTTTTTTCTTAACAGAAGGAGCATATAAGAGAGAAATTTGTAGCTGATCTACAAAGAGAATTCGCAGGCAAAGGCCTCACATTTTCTATAGGTAATACTTTAGAAGAATGTCATTTAAAACATCAATTAATTTAAATTTCATTTAAGTCATTCTTATGGCTGTGACATCCCATCTCATTTGTGTGACAGGTCTCTGGGGGTGGCTGCAGGCAAGACTGAGCATCTTTTTCCTCTCAGGCTTTTATTGGGGCATTTTAATTGAAATCCATCAACAGAGAGAACTTCATTTCTTGTCATCACTTCATTGTCCTTTAATGTCAGTTGTGTGACTGATTCTGCTCATTTTGGAGCTTATTACATGCTTCTGGTTAGTCAGAGTTGTTCCTGTGAATCAGTTTTGATCAGAACTACTCCCTCAGCGCTGTTCCAGCTGCCCTTGGTTCTTCAGCTATACCTGCATTGTGTGGGAGGAAGGAAAGAATCCCAAAGCAAGTGCAAGCTTAAGGAAACAAATGATAATAAGGGGGAATTAATTTTTCATGCATTTTTTTCTTTTTTTACCCTCTCCCCTAATGTATCACCATATCCCTGCCTTTTTATTACTTTTCAGAATTGCAAAGCATGGTTGCCACTAGTGCTGAAGCACTGAGGCAAAAGTGAACTGCAGTGTAGCTCTCCTCTCTCCTTTATGTTGTAAATACCTTTTGGACACCTGCTTCAACTGGGAATCCTGCTCTTAGGTATTTGTGAAGGCCAAGGGCTCAGAACTGGAACAGTTTGCTGTCCTGGTAGGGTGTGGATGCTAAAAGGGCTGATTTCTTCCCTTTCCTACTCTGAAAGCCTTAGAAAGTCTTTTGCCTATGATTTTATGGCTGTACATACACCAGTGGCTGTGTTCATTTGTGTCCTTTCTTCCTAAAAGTAAAGAGGTGAATGTAACTCTTTTTAAAAGGTTCACTTGGAGAGCAGTGAGTGTTTGCAAACATGCTCAGACTTTCATATTTGTTGAATGGATAGATAATCCTCTCTGAATCACAACTGTAATAACTGATACCCTGTAAGACACTTCTGTACTTGCAAGACTTAACTCCAGGCTCTCATAACATTTCTGTGCCTTCTGCAAAGCTCCCTTGGCCTAAAATCTTACCCAGCTGAGGGTTTTTTTCACTTCCTCTCCCTTCAGAAACATGTCCTTAAAATGAAACAAGTCTTGGTTCCTCTCTCTCCTAGGAGGGCAGATAAGCATCGATGTGTTCCCAGATGGCTGGGATAAAAGGTACTGCTTAGGAATTGTTGCCAAGGATGGATACAAGACTATTTATTTCTTTGGAGACAAGACCATGCCAGTGAGTATATTAGTTTGTTCTATAAATTTGAGAGCTGCTGTTTTTTAAACCACAAGGACTGTAGGTTCTAACCTTATAACCTTAATCCTGACAAGAGCTGAAGTCAGGATATAAACGTGTGTCCATGTTTACCTGGCTGCAGCTGGGAAGTTTTCCCTCTGTTTCCTGAAGTGAACACAGGGTTCCTGACTTAACAGAGGTTGTTTTAAAATTGAACTCCTGTAATTCTGTTAAACACCTAGGTGACATGACTGTGTGAAACTGATTATCCTACTTGGTTAGTTTGATGATGCTTGTTGGCTGGTGTTTATTAAACATATTTGTTTCCCATCTTATTTAACACTGTGCCTTTGCTCACTACTCTGTCTGTCTCCACCCTGGGGAACTGAACATAGTCCCTGTCCCTCGTCATGGGGCAGAGCTCTGCAGGGCATTTCAGAGGCTTTTAAAAACCCTGAACAGAGACCTGACAAGAGCTTGTGAGGGCACTGGCAAGCACAAGGACTTGGATGAAATTAAAGCTGTCTGAATATGGCCAAGGGACAGTGCCAGGCTAAGTTTTGTAAGAAAAGGCTTAGTTTTATGAGAACTCACAGTTACAAAACTCTTTAAGTTACAGGGAACTTTATAAATTTTAAAAGGTGAAGTTTTATAAGAAGAAGACAAGCTTGAAATTAAAGGTTTTTGCCTCCACATCAGCTGCAAAAGTAATCACCTGTCCCTCTGGCACAGAGTTTACAGACAGTTCATTTTAAACCCTCTAAGTGGCAGTGCAGCATTTCCAGAGTGTTGAAGTACTAAGAGCTGATGCTGAGCCTGTGAAAGCCGTGTGGCAAGCAGAAATTTGGGAACGAAGCTGTGGATTTTGGGGATCTGTGCTGATACAGTGGCAGTGCTGTTGCTCACTGAGCCTCATCACTGCAGGCCCTTGGAAAAACTCCATTTCATGTTTCCCTTTTTGTGACTCTGCTTTATGTTAAATAAAATTAAATCCTCTTCTGCTTCCAGGGAGGGAATGACTATGAAATTTTCACAGACTCCAGAACAGAAGGC
This sequence comes from Struthidea cinerea, assembly GCA_013397865.1. NCBI lineage: Eukaryota > Metazoa > Chordata > Aves > Passeriformes > Corcoracidae > Struthidea > Struthidea cinerea. The sequence goes on from VZTI01003251.1 coordinate 686,200, forward strand.
CACAGTGTCACATCCCCACAGGATACAAGAAGAATCTGTGAAGAGCTATTTTTTAAATAAAAGACTTTTAGAATTCACACTTCCAAGATGGTTAAAACAGCAAAATAACTTGAAACATCATCTTCATTCTGTATTGTTCTTTTGTAATTGGTCATGAATACCCAGTGCTTTGCAGGTCAGTCATTACTGAAGGGAAATGTTTTAACTGAAGACCCCTTGCTGACTGGGGGAACACAGCAGAGGTCATTTAGCACCATCCTTTCAGTTCCCAGTCACATAAGTACTTTGTTTCCTTTCTGTTTGGTTGTGGGGTTGGGTTATATTTTGGGTTGGTTTTTAAGATACCTGTAAATTTCCTTAACATATTAATTACAATTTGGGGTGGGGGGAGAGGGGGGAAGGGGAGGCATAATCTGCCTCCAGTTGATTCATGGTCTCAAAATTGGTCTGCAAGGCTTTATCCCTAGTTTTCTGTCGAAGCTGCTTTTTAAAAGATGCAGTTGGGCTTTTTTTAAATACTTACCTTGTGCTATATGAATTAACATGAATTATAAGACAGTTGGGATTGTCTTGTCTAAAACTGGAAGATGAGTAGAAAGGAAAGGTTTTATTTCTTCCTGGGGGTGGGAAGATGAGCCAGAAGTCCCCGACGACCACCCCTGGGAACGCTGGGCCAGCTGGTGCCAAAGTTCCCTCCTCAGGGTGGATGTGGTGCCAAGGCACAGTCAGGACATGGTACCTACACTCTTTGCAGACCAAATCTGAAAAATCATTTGTAAAAATTAATTAAAATTACTTCAGCACATTAGCAAAATCTATTTCTGTCACTTTCTGATCATATTCTGAGATTCCTGGTTAAGGAATTAAGGGTAGGTGAGATTTTTCGTACTACAAAAATGACCTAAATTATGTTTCTATTAAAATTCAAGTCAATGCCTTACACTCTGTAACTGTTAATACTACTTTTCTCATCTGCCATTACGAAAGTAATCTTGCATATGAATGGTTTGATTTAGTAAAGGAGAATATAATCTCATTTTATCATGAAAAAATACTGTTCTAATTTGTCATCTTGGCAAATAAAATACTTCAAGCAGGCCTGTTGCATGGTGCCTGTCTGTACAAAGAAATGACTGACTTGAATCTTTCCAGTTCCAGGTTCATCTGATACATGCACTGTAAAAAAGCAGAAAATGGAATCTTTGTGTACCAACTCAAATCCCCAAAAGAGCATACAAAAAAAGGAGGGGGAGCTGTAGTGCACCTCATGCACCAAAACTGTTTTGTCTTCTAGCACACTTCTTCCCTAGGGTAGTTCCTGTTTTAATGGGAGCAGACTTAGGACCAGAACTACCTGTAGTGTAGGAATGCTGTCTAGGACAATTTAAGAGCTGCTGCTGTGTGTGTACTGGCATGTCCTGTATCTGGTGCCTTGGTTATGTTACTGCAGGGCTGGCAGAAAGTTACCTGTGCAAAATACCCTGTGCAGGACCAAACCCAGCTTTGTTTTCAGCCCCAAACACAACATTTCTGGCTTCTCTGTCTTAGGAGCCTCCTCTGACATGTCCTGGCCTTATTATTTCCTAATTGTTCAGTAATTGAAGTGAGTTGGTGTGAAAACATTTTCCTTAAATAAAACTTTTAAATGTTACCATACAGGGGTGCATGTGCAGGCACCTGCATTCTCCTCTTTTTTCATGCTGATCCTCTTCAGCACCAGCTACCCAGGGAGCAGACTGAAAACACGTTTGAGCACTGAAATGGTTGCATTTATTGTAAAGAAAGCAGGGAGTGATATTCCAACAAGCTGCACAGTGATAAACTCACCACTACCAAGTCTTACGGGTCATAGGAAACAAAACCGAACCCAGACCCCACTACACCATGGTGTAACACAGGTACAGCTAAGGGAAAACAAGCCAGCACAGCAGTTCCTGACCCCACACCCCTGTCCTGTCCCCACATCACACCTGGGAACAGATCAGCTGCTGTGAAAGGCTCAGGACATGTCCTGACAGCGAGCACCTCTTGGTGAAGCTCCAAATACACAACTGAAGCAACACTGTTTCATACAATCAACAAGAGCTGTGCCCTTTTTTAAACTCTTTTTTTATTTGCAAAGTCAATAAAAATCCACTGTTAGGAACATAACAGAGAAAAATGCTTCATTTGAAAAAAAAAGACATGGAAGGCAAATAGGAACAAAACCAGTTTAGTAGCACTACAACTACATGAAGAGTTTGGGGAAGGGTGGCCCTAGCACATCCTACCAAGCAAGTTTGCCAGGGGAACAGATGCAGAGTTGTACTTCACCAAGACAGCTGAGCCTGCTGAGTCACTCACAGAATTTACCACGCAGGCACCGGGGCAGCACACACCTGCTGTGCAGCTGCCCAGTGGCACACCATGGCAGTCAGCTGGCTGCAGGCTGGAAGGCAAATCTTCAGCCTTGTCAGAATTCAGACACAGTCAGAGGCTATGAAGTATCCACTATTCTACACTTTTCTACCACTTACCTTGAAGCAAATTTAAATTTGGGATGGGATTTTTTTTTCTTTTTTTAACACTGGCCTATAAAATCTGTTGCTAGTCAACCATCAAGGCACCTAAGTAAATTCACAAACAACCCCAGCTTTACCACCACAACACAGTTTCCACACCGTCTGCAGTGGTGCACCTGATGGGCACTGGAGCATGACCACCTGATGGAGCTTTTCCACCCTGTGGCAGCTGCTCTGTTTGTGAACTTCCTTCCATGAGGAAAACAAATCAGCAAAGAACACCTCTGTCTCTCCAGCCAAGGCATTCAGGCACTGTTATCAGCAATAAAGGTACTGCAGCCCTACCGAAGAGCAGCCCAAGGGAACACAGGGCTCACACAACGCCCAGCGCTCAGCTGTGCTTGACCATCTGCACCAGAAGAGCTCTCCTTGAAACCTCTCCCCCCTTCCCCTGGGCGTTTCCTGGAATCAGTTCACAAGATAAAAGAAAACCCAAACTTCCCATCCTCCACCAAGCACACAAACTAGGTCTCTTTAAATACATTTCTTGTAAACACATTATGCTAGATTTTTTTCATTAGCATTTGAATTGCCTTTTTTTTTTTTTTTAATCAGGCCGGCTGTAAAAAAATGGTAATTTTGGCCTGCTTCTGCTTTATTGACAATGCAGTATTTCCTCACACACAATATTCTTCAGCTAGGTCCCTGCAGCCAGTTGTTGAGCAGAGCCCACACTGGCAGCAGCCACGTTTCCAGGGGACACTCAGGAGCTGATGATGTGCCCCGACCACGTCTCGTGCTTGGTGCCAGGGACCAGGTGAGTGATCACCACCTCCACTGCCTGCTGCTTCTCGTTCTTGGGAGGGATGGTGCACATCTTGTAGGTGACCTCGTCGCCTGCCACAGGAACGTACTCGCCTTCAATGCTGTGGAGGGAAGCTCCAGTTAGTCATCAATCACCTAAGCACTCATTCTCTTTTGCAGCCTACTGAAATTTTCATCGTAATTGTTATCTTAGATGCTCAAAGTACTTCAGGGATTTTACAGAGCCGGTCATCCATCAGAATCTGAGGTTGATTTTGATTGTCTTGCAGTGAAATCCTATGGAAATACTGTAAACGCCACCATCACCCTAAAAAAACCAACCAACAAAAAAAGTACAAAATAAAAACCAAAACAAAGCCCACAGAAATCCCCACCGTAATATGCCCTAAAGAATACTCAGGTGAGCCCAGGCTTGGACTGAGAACGGTGCACCAACACCTCACTCACAACAGCACTAGAGGGCAGGGCTGCCACTGGCTGCCACTTACTTCGGGGATATGGTTTTTAAACTAAAGAAAGTTGATCTCTTTTTGTTTGTTTTGTAAGCCTTTGAAGTTTGAGTTTGGTTTTTTTTTCCCTTTTTCTTAAAAAGCATTGTACCACGTAATGGCAAGATTTTACCTTCAGGTTACTCCACCATAACACAGTTTGTGGTATGAAAAAAAGAGAGGAGCCCAAGTGAGACATGGTATCAAGTATTTCAAAACTACTTGCTGTGAGAAAAAAGAGTTCTGCCATCCTGATGTGTTAGCCTGCAGAAACACTCATCCAGCACTCAGGGAGATTTCCGGGAGACTCCTACCTGGCCTGCCCCAGAGTGATGCCAGGGGAAGCTGGAAGACCTGCACTGTGCCTTTGCTACTGCACGTGAGTCCGTGTTTGGAAACGGTGGGAGATGCCAAAAGAGCTTCACCTTCTGTTCAGAACAAGGTGCTGATGGAACAGAGAACTGCAAAGTGTAACAGCCCTCCTCACCTCCACCCCTGTGTTTGAGATCAGAGCTTTAATAAAAATCCCAGCATGTGCCAGTGAAGACTGGCAGGGATTCCTCCGCCCTGCATTGCCGTGAGGCTCTGACAGCACAGGAGATGCTACTTCACCTTTCTTTAAATATACCTACACGAGCCCATGCTCAGCCTCCCCTGCCCTGACAGCCTAGGCCGCAGATCTTATTGAGGGTTTCAGTGTTTCTCAGCAGTATCTGTATTTGGGAACAGATAAACACCAATAACAAATTCTACTGGATGCCTAATTGATGTGACTTGCTTGTGAACTCCTGTTACACTGGAGGTAAGATTTGGGTTCAGGAAAGAAAAAAAAACTGGTCTGGGTCAGAAGTTTGTAGTGCACCACTGAGTTTGGTATTTGCCTTCTCTGAGAGCACACTGGGAGCATGCTCACCCCACCCAGGAATTCCACCCCATGTTTCTGTTAATAGCAGGGATCTCAGATTTTAGCAGTGCTCTTTATATCCACTCTCATTTTGTGACCCATTATTTGTAGGGCTTTTCTATTGCAGGAAAGGCTGGCAGGACTGATAGGAGGTAAATACACTGGCCCTTACTGCCACTTCTAACATCACATCAGAGTTTGCTTCTCCTCACAGTTCTGCAAAACTTCTACAGCTTCATCTCCAGCACTGCCTCTCCCCAACCCTTTCCCCTTTGAGGGCTCCTGCATGACTCCTGCCCTGCAAGTGCTGCTCAGGGAGCTGGAGTCAGGCTGTGGAGCCTTTTTTACCCAGGGACAGGACAGGGTAACCAGGAATGTACAAGGGAAGCTAAAAATGACCCATAAATCTAAATTTCTCCCAGGGGAAATTCAAAAGAAAAGTCATTGTTTGCTAACTGATCGTATCAACACGACATTGAAAATGCTCCTGTATCTAAATATGAATCTAAAACCTGCTATGAGGAGTTAAAGGCATTCCCAAGGCTTGTGGCTTGAAATGCATGTCCTTCAAACTGTATTTCCCTGGAAATACCTCTACTCCAGAGCTGCCTGTGACTGTGGCAGTCAGGCCCAGGAGGGCATGTCCTAAGCTGAACCCTTCAGAGCGGTGCCTGGGAAAATGGGAGTAAACTGAAGGCAGAAGAAATATTTACAGCAAAATCAAGATAAAGCCTCCTTCATCAGACCTGACAGCCCTTTCCAACCCACGCAGGCTGATCCGACTGACCTTTACTTCCAAAGTCTCCAGGCCATCCTGTCAGCCCAGCCCTGTATCACACTGGACAGGCTCTGTTCAAGCTCCCACATCTGACCTTTCTTGTGGCTGTCCTCTCCAGTTACTGCTTCCATTTATACCCCACTTCCCACAGGTTTAAGATCCTTTCAGGTGTGAAGGGATTGCACACCCAACCTTTACTGTCCTCCCAGGAGCAGAAACTAATTTACCTTTTCTAGTTCCAAAGGAATTTGCTACCAAAGACCAAGAAGTTTACCCTGACTTTGAAACAGCAGTTTTCCAGCAAGGATGTACTGGAGCCTGACAGGGGGACATGAGGCCCCAAGAAGAGACACAGAAAAGGGTTGAAAGGGTCAAACCACAAGTGAAAATAGGAACAGCGTACAAAGATGACATCACCTTTCCTGCCTGAACCTCTTGAATCTTGAGGAACCTTGATCCTTTGTCCCCCAAAAAAAGTTGTTGCTACAGAGCTAAAACCACTAAAACTAAAGCAGCATCTCCCCTTGGCGTTCCAGGCACCCTCTGCAGAGCCCCAGGCCCCTGCAGGGAGCAAGATCACGTCACCACTGTGCAGCCACCCAACCAAACGGATGCCCTGCCCAGGAAGGGATCTCAGGTTTGCCTGAACCTCTTTTTTTTTTTTTTTAACAAACTGGAACCTTACATATTTTTTAAAAGCTCCTGTAAAACAGGATGAGCCACAGTTAGTAAAATAAACATTTGAAATCTGCAAAAGTAGGTAAATATGGTTAATGCAAAAGGAAAGTGGATTCGCAATCTCCTGAAGCACCAATACACAAAAGTTTTAAGCTCCTGAAAAATGGAGATAAATTAGGTATCACTTGAATATTCAAAATCAAGTGAGGGAGAAGTACAGCTTGAGCATTAAACAAGATGGGTGTTTTGTTGGGACATGTTTTGTTTAAAATTGAAACGTGAACATGTACCTGGACAGGTTCTGGTAAGATGTGTGCTGCACGGGTAACAAAGCGATTCTGGTTTTCCAAAACATGAAGACCAAGAGAATCACTCCACACACAGAACATGCCTAACGCACACGCTGCAGCCAGGGAGAGGAGAAGCAAAGGCCCAGACTGCAGGACACGCTCAGCTGGCACTGAAAGCCACTTCAGCCCTGGGCAGGTGACTCTTTGGGGCACTGCCCATGTAGCCCCCAGTCTGCCAAGGAAAAAAAAAACAAAGTATTTGTTGACCCATATTTCTTGTGCTGAACCATGAGGTTAAATACTCATGTTCCTTCTACTGAACAGATCAGATTATCCCCAGAATCTGCAGAGCCCTAAGCTTTACCCAGAAAAGTGCACTTTTCTCTGCTAGAGAGCCTTTCTTGCAGGGCTGAGCATTATGCTGACAGCATCAGATCCTTTCTTGGTTTCATTACTTATCCAAGCTGACACTACAAGTGACTGGAGCTTGTGATAAAACCTCATTCAACCCCAGCATGGCTTCATCTGATCCCTAGCTTGTTGTCTTTCCGTGCTTGTTGAGGTGACCCTACCCCACCAAGGCCAGACCTGCCCTTTACACAGCTGTGGATAAAGGTTGTGGCCACACGAACAACTCCAATTTCATTTTCTGCTTTTGGCCTTTAAACTTCCCTCCCACAGATCAGATACGCTTTTCTCTCCTGCAGCTTTGCGATCACTGGTTATTCCTGGTACCTAACAAATACGGGATCGTTAGCTCATTGCCCCCAGAGCACGTGAAAAGCAAGAGGACAGAGGTCCTGGTCTGCAGCCTGAAGAGACCTGTGGGTGAGCAGTGTCCCCTGAGCAGTGTTTGCCACCAAAAGCTGCTTCTGGGACAGACACAGACTCACTCCAGCCCTGCTATCACTACTTGTGATGCTTGGAAGCAGAAACAAACAACGTCCATACTGTGCAGCGCTTCTGGTGGCATCAAGAAAGAGCAATAATGTGGCACTTGAGAGGTGATGGGATGGTGGCACTGGAGGCAGAGCCCTACACAGAGCTGGGGGAAGATCCTCCAGCAGGAAGCAATTGCCTTAAGCACTGGGCAGGAAATTAACTGGAAAAGATCAGAGAGAGTAAACAGAGTTCTTGGAACAGATTCAGCCTACAACAGACATTCTGTGAACAATGTAAGTTACCTGGAAAATTTGGTAAAGGAAGTTAAACCTGGACTTTTTTGATGTGATTTTGATGGACTTTTTATTTTGATGGATTTTTTTTTGATTTTGATGGACTTTTAAACATATTGATTAAATAATTTTAGATCTGTATTTTTTTTTACTTTTGCCCTAAATATATATTAAATGTTGATCTAGAGGAAGGTGGAGATTTCCACTGCTATTTGAGATATTGGAGTGCACTTTCAATTCAAAATAAAGAAACTACATACCCAGGAATCTTAAGACACTTCAACAACTTCAAATTCAAGCTAAAAATAGGAAACGCTTCCCTGATGTTAGAGTCAGAGGGAGACACAAGAGAGTGAGTTTTAGATTATCCAGCAACTCCCATTTCCCAGCTCAGCACCAGTTTGGTATGGTGGAGCATTTTATCCTGCACTATTTTTAGGAAACTGGGAGGTTATTAGGCATTTACCTAAATAAGGAATGTTCTAGTTCTCCCTTCTCACAGCTGCTATTCATACTTCAGGGCTCTAGTTAAACCTCTTGGGACAAAGAGTAAGTCATGTGGAAGCATTTTGGAACAAGAGTTTTCAGTGAATTCCAAGCCTTGCTGGTCACCAAGCCTGCCGTGGATGAGACCATGGAGGACTTCCATGGGTCAGTGGCTCTGGTACCTCGTGGGCTTCTTAAAGCTCATTTAACACCTCAGCATTTGTCTCAAGAAACCTGAGGGTTTTTAACAGCAAGACACAACAGAATAATGAGCCATTGTCAGTTAGTAATCCCAGATGCCCTCCCATGCATTCCCTGTGCCAGCCAACAGCCCCAGCACCCGCCAGCAAACCAGCAGTGACCTTACAGAGCTGGCCACGGAGGAGCAGGGCTGCCCCTCCCCACCAGTCACAGTCCTCACTGGGACAGACAAGTGTAAAGAGGCTCAGACACTGAGGAATCCCAGCAGTTCATACCCAGGGTCTCTGCTCCAGGATTGCCCTGGTCGCTGTGCCGTTGCAGAGAAAACTTCCCAGGAGCTGCACTTCCCTCCCAGCTCAGTGGATGCATCATCCTCTTGCCCAGTTCTCTGCGGGGTCAGGGTGTTTCAATCCCCACTCAGGGATAGTTATGGCTCCATATCTACTTCCAGCAGCCAATTCAAGCCCAGGCAGCACAGCACACTCCGTGAGGAAGGAACACGAGAGAGCTTTCCAAGGATGCCTTTGTGGGCTCAGTCAAAGACAAAGAAGACGCCCGTTCCTGCAAGAACCCAGCCTGGATTCTGTCATAATCCCACCTACTGTGTGCACCTGGAAACCAAAGCCCAGGGCAGCTACTTTCTGTGCTCACTGAGCACAAAGAACCCCCATCCTCGAGCAGCCACTGCCTGCAGTGCCCACTGCCCGGCTGGTAGAGTGCCAGCCTTGGCTCTGACCTATTACAGTTTGTATCATTGAGGCAAAGATCCTGGGGAGGCTTAGCTACAATAATGACCACGGCAACCTGACACTCCTGCATGCACCACTGCAATGTGAGTTTTCTGAGCCGACTTGGGGGTGGGGAACCCTTAGGAAAAGGATTATCCATGTTCTGTTCATTTCCAAACCCATCTCAAGGAAGATCTGGAATTCTGCTGCCTCTCCTTCCTGCCCCAGATAACCTACTTATTTCAGACACTTCAACAGATGCAGCAAAGCACCAGAAAGGGAGCACATCAGGAAGGAAGTGTGCTGTCCAAAGCAGGTAAGTCATCCAGTATTTTGAAGGCAACCAGAAAGCTGAGATTTGGCTTCCCAGCACCCCCAGAGCAGTTGGTTGCAGTCAGCAGCAGTTGTTTTTCTGGTAGTTCACAGAAAAGCCAGAGAGGCTGGGAAGTTCATTCTCTCAGCTCAAATTCAGCTCTCAGATCATTTAGAATTATCAGGTAATTTCCAACCCATATTGTTTCACTCCACCAGGGGAACAGCACCACAGAGAAGCCAGGAGATGTGGCATTAATGCTTTGCATCAAACAGTGATATGGCAGAAAATCAGAGGAAAGAAATGAGCATGAGAAGATGATCTCTCCATGGACACAAATAGCTCAGAGCCAGCTCCTCACTGCCACAGGGACACAGCTGGGTTCTCCCTGCAGGAAGACGCAGCTGATAGAACACGTCCAGCACAGCCAGCAGCTGGAATGCAACAGCAGAATGGGACCAGCCCCACCTGGGAGCCCAGCAAGAGCCCTCAGCTGTTCAGCACTGCTGAGCTACAGACACTGGAGGCATAACCTGATATCACACCACAATGCACAAACAAAGCACAGCAAGCTCGGGATCTCCCCAGGGACCCAGGGGTGCTGTGTGCCAGTGTCCCTGGGGGAAGCACAGCATCAATTCTCCAGAGCCATCATCATGCACGGGGTCAGGAATCCAGCCTGAAGGACAGCCTGAAGGCCTCTCTGCAATGCAGCATTTTCCCCTTCAGAGCCAAGTGCTGGCAAACTGCAGAAAACCCACAAGCACTGCACGTTTTTTCTCTTTCATTAAATATGCTGGTTTTGCAAAATAAAATCCTTAAAAAAACCAGGAACGTGGTCATTCATCCGTCACCGCTCTCTGGTGAGCCACCTCCTTGCCTTGCCCTTGCAGGTACACAGGCTTCAGGCCAAATCCCAGATAAACCTGGAGCACAAACCAGTCTCCATCAGGTGCCCAAATGCAGTGGGGAGCAGAAGAGTGGGTGCAGTGCTCTAATGCACAACATTTGACCTGTTCTCCACCCCACCTCCCCCAAGCCCTGGGTCCGTGCCCTCAGCAGCCCAGCTGGGAAGGCCACCAAAGCCACTGCGTGTCAGTGACAACCACAACAGGGAGTGTCTGTGAGAGCTGACTGCCTCCCAGGATGGAACACGAGCCAAGGAGGTGGCATACAGGAGCTCTCACACTGATGCTGTAACACCACCATCAATTTGGTGACAGTGGAGCACCTTACGGGCTGGTGGAAATGGAAGCATTAACAGCACATGTTGCTATTAAAAATGTAATTACGGGCTTTTTTAAAATTTCTCTCCAGGCAAATGAATTTGTCTTTGTTTCCTGCTTTCCAGAGGTGTTATCTGGAATTACTATCTCAGCAACTCCTCTGCCTCCATGCTTGCCAGCTTGGGTTTTATATTCACTACAGCAAGCACATTTTGTGGTTGTTCTAGAGAGGGATGAAGTACGAATCTGACAAAAACAAAACCTCATCACACCCAAAGAGCCATGACATTTTCCTAACACAACTATTTATACCAACTTGAGAACTGTCTCCAGTGAGCACAAGGAAGCAGGACTCACTTGTACCCAATCAGTTAAAAAAGAGAAGTGGCTCCACACAAGTGTTCTCAAACACCAAAACAAATCATCCCTGCAGCCTTCCGAGCCACTCATTAAAACAAAGCCGGGCAGCAAAAAGCACCACTCCAAACTTGTGTTTCAAACTGATGTGTGACGTGTTTCTTACACTGGTGGTACGAAACTGGGGGCAGTGGCTGGTACAGCTGACGGCTCTGCTGCCATTCAGCCGGACCCTGACAGGATGGAGAACTGAGCAGAGAGCAGCCTCGTGAGGCTCAGCAAGGGCAAGTGGTTCTGCACCTGGGGACGGATAACCCCAAGCATTAGAACAGGCTGGGGCTGACCCGCTGGAGAGCAGCTCTGCAGAGAAGGACCTCGGGGTTCTGGTGGGTGACCGTGAGCCAGCAATGTGCCCTGGGGGCCAGGAGGGCCAATGGGACCCTGGGATGCACTGGGAAGAGCATGGCCAGCAGGTCAGGGAGATGACCCTGCCCTCTGCTCAGTCCTAGTGAGGCACATCTGCAGTGCTGTGTCAGGTTCTGGGCTCCTCGGGACACGAACAACAGGGAGCTACCAGAGATGATGAGGGCTCTGCAGCATTTCTCATGAGGAGAAACTGTAGGAGCTGGGCCTGTTTATTCTGGAGAAGACTGAGAGGGGATCTCATTATATGCATTTAATTATCTCAAAGGCAGATGCCAAGAGGATGATGCCAGACTCTTTTCAGTAGTGCCCAGCAACAGGATGACGAGCAATGGCCATAAACTAGAACAAAAGAAGTTCCACCTCATCATGAGGAAGAAATTCTTTACGTTGAAGGTGACTGGAACAGGCTGCCCAGGGAGGGGGTGAACTCTCCCTCTCTGGAGACATTCCAAACCCACCTGGATGTGTTCCTATGTAACCTGCTCTATGTGACCCTGCCTTGGCAGGGGTGTTGGACTGGATGATCTCCAGAGGTTCCTTCCAACCCTAACAATTCTGTGATCCCATATTTCTACCCACATCTTACAAGTCCAACACAATAAAGCAGCTTTGTTGCAAGTTCCACTCAAAACATGTCCACATTTGTGCACAGATACACAGAAAATTTTGCAGACACCAAGTGAAGCTTTTGAATGCCACACACATTTGGCTTTATTTTTGGGCTAATGCTCACTTATAGAAAGGAAATGCCATCCTAAGTGTTATTATCTTACAAAAAATAAAGAAACTTACAGGAAACAGACATCCCACCTTATGGAAGACATTTTCACTAAAGTGTAACCTCACAGCTCCTCAAAGCTTAGGGAAGAAAATAGTTTAATTCCTAAAATTAAATGTTTATGTTGAAAATCATATTAATCTGCAAGATAGGCAGCTGGTCCCAATGCCTAAAACCTTCACTAATCATCACAGCTTAATGACAAACACAGAGGAACAGTCTATCTTGACAAATCCAAACTGGCATAACCATTTTATCCAAGTTCCTGAAATCCCAGCTTTTGGGGAGAACTGATCGGGAGAAACAATCCGCTTTCGTTTCACAAGTAGAGGCCTCTACCACACTGAGACAGTGAACAGACTAACGTCTCTCTCACATTCAGATTTAACCGAATAAATAGGCAGAAAAGAATCACTTGATAAATGTGAGGAGGATCTCAAAACTCACGCTGTGCAAACCACAGTCACTGGAGTCCCCTGAGGCACAGGCCTGATTACAGAATGCTGCCACAAAAAGCAATTCCCGTTAATAAAGAGCAATCTATCAAATTCACTGTGAAATAAGCCAAAATGAAAGGCATTACTAATTTGTCCTTCAAGTGTTGCTCGCATCAGAATTAAGACAGTGATACCATCACCCTCCAGCACTAAAAGCTGTTTCCAGCAACTCAAATATACTCAGAGTAATTAAAAAAACACAATGTGCTGAAACCTTCAGTACTTCAATAATAGCACTTTTCACTAACGGGTTGAGGCAGAAACATCAGCTATTTTTGAACTGAAGCTCGGAGACTGTACCTACACACGAAACATTTAAAACAGTGGCCCATTCCTGGTACAATAGGAAAAAACGCTGTTGACTTCAGGAGAGCAGAATTGACATAGAGAAGCTGTAAAAAACACGAAACACTTCAGTCCTACAAAATCCATATGAACTAACCTTGCTAAGATGTTTCTGAAAGAGCAAGGAAAAGAGTCTCTGAACACACACACAATTTCTTCTTGAAGAAGAAAGGCATTATTTGCCTGCTGTGGAGATGGGAGAAGTGAAGGTCCATCTTGAAAGCCAAGTCAGTTAAATACCAGGAAGGACTCAGAGCCAGGTCTGGTCACGGCAGGAAGAGATCGCCCAGGGAGGCAGTGAATCCCCAGCACGGGAATTGCCAACCATGGGTTGGGCAAAGCATCTGCCAGAAAGGCACAGGGGCCTCCCAGCAGTGGATGGGGTGGAGGAGGTCCCCTCCAACCTTCTCCTGCTGCACTGCAGGGATCCCACAGCATTCTGCAGCACAGCACATGGAGACTGTTCGTGGTGTGAGCTTTGGGTTGAAATGACGTGGCTGAAAACAAAGAGAGCCAGCCTGGTCCAGTGGGTGGGCACTGGGTTGTGAGCCGGGAAGCCGGGGCTCAGGCTGAGGGCTGTGTCTGAGGGGCCAGAGCCCGTCACCCCCTACGCACAGAGCAGCTCTGCCCCTCTCAGCCCTCACTGCGCCAGCTGTCCCAGACAGGGGCGGTGCAAGGGCACGGCGGGGCGAGGGTGGTGGAGCTGAGAACCTCCTGTGCCAGCAAAACAAACACACTGGAAACACCTTGAGAAGTGTGGCTGCCCATAAACTTTTACAACCTTGGTGACCCATTCAGTGGTGCTTTAGGATGGAGGGAGTGGGTGGTGGGGAGGGGAGGGCAGCACGGCACATTCAGGGCACGGTTACTCAAATATAGCTCACTGGTGGCTCCCAGTCAAAGCAGTTTGAGAGCAGATGGGATCAATACGCCAGCAGCACAGCCCACGATGGGGGACCCCTGTCAGAGGGGCCTCGCACAGAGCACCAAAAATCACAGCAGAAACGTTATTTTGATAGTGTCACTTGGGACTTCAGCATAGGAGACATATGGGAGTCTTAAACAGGGAAACAGAAAAACCATCACTGGAGTTTCTACTGATTGGAGGGGAATTGAGGGCAGGAACACCTTGTGCGCCCAGAATCCAGGTCTGGGTTTGGGCCAAGACAGAAAGATGTGTTGGGCCATAGGGTAGGAACCTGAAAGAGCAGTTCACATTTTGTACAGACAAACAAACAGCAACCCCAATCAAAAAGTAATCTCCAGGGTTTTAAAAGGATTAATTTCACATAACTGAAGAAAATTTTACTGAACTAATTGGAAGAGAAAATGTACAGGCTAAAAAACAGGACTGAAAATAGACAGTTCTTTAAAAGGAATTCATTAGAGGACTGGAAATTCATGTTTCTGTGAGAAGGCTGTTGTAACGAAACCCCTGCTGATCAGTAACTGTATAGGTCAGACTAGATGTTCACAGTTAAATTTTTTTAATTGTGACATAGGAAATGCTATTTTTGAGTTATTCAGGAAATGAGGAAAAATTGTGCATTTGCATTAGACAAAAGAGAAAGGAGTTATTAAACGAAAGGAGCTATTAAATGACACTTCCTTGGGTTGAACACAAGTCAGACCACTGAGCCTCTTTGCACCCATGAGCCCTACAAAGCTTTGGTTTGTCAACGCCCATCGTGCAGCAACATTCCAGAAACCTGGAGGAAAGCCAAGCGCTCCTTCTCCAAGGACACATGCTACTCACACAACCAGGAAAGACAGCTGGGGCAGCGTGGGTAGGTTTGGTAAGGTTTGTTGACTTGCCACGGCATAACCACTCTGAACAACAAATAAGGATTATACAGCTTCAATACTGTGAACATTAGGTAAAATAAAACTGGTGACAGATCTGGAAGAGGTTACTGGAGAATAAACATTGAGCAGTCTTAACACACACACCCAACACTGGTCAACATCTGAAACCAGGAACAAATATAAAAACTGCCCATTAAACCTTGCAGATTAGCCAAGCCCTAAACACCAAGGACAGTGCAGGCAGGGGGTGTGCTCGGGGTTCCTGGGCAGGCAGGGCCTGTCCCGCTGGGATGTGCTGCTCTGCAACCCAACCAGAAGCACATCCAGGAAGCAGGAATGCCAACACAGCTGTCAGGAATGCCAGGCTGTATCTGGGACCGCACCAAACCTTGACACTGCAGAGGATGCTGAGGTCAGAGCAGGTAAGCAACTCTGCAAAGACTGGGGATAAAGGGCTAATGTGATTATGGGATGTACAGAAAGAGAAACAGAGCAGGACTCTGGAGGAGATTTTATCTCCTTACACTGAACATATGTGTACAGTGTATAGTCTTAAAATTATACTTAAATTCTTCAGTCTCTTTTCTAAGTATGCTGCAAAGACTGGTTTAGGCTGGAGAAAAATTCTCAGCAAGGGACTTAAAAAGCTTTATCTGCTTATTTTATCAAAAGGTAAATTCAGAGGGGGTAGTTCTCAGTGTGTTCAGGACAAAAAAGGCTGAGGTACTAATGAAGCCTTTAACAGAAAGCTTTAACTATAAACTGCTCACAACCTAAGCTAGATAAATTCAAGGAAGTAATAAAGTGTGACTTTTCTCAACAGTAAAGGCAATTAACCTTTAGTTTAATAATGGTACAAGCAGTGCAAAGTAAAAGTAATAAATTTTCAGTGTTATAAATCTTTACATTACAACTAGACACTGCATGAAATATTTGCTTCAGGTAAATGCAAGTTTCTGGGTCTGGGCAAAACTGTGTAGCTTATTCTAAGAGATTTAAGGATCATCTTCTAGTTTTTAACTCAATAGATTTATAATAATACAGGAAAAGAACAGCATAATCTATTGCTGCCAGTAACATCTGCATAACCCCTCTTTGCTGGGGTAGGGGTGACAGATTGGTTTAATCTCGTGTCTGAAACGTCAAAAGCGTTTGGTAACGAAGGCAAGCCAGAGCTCCAGCCTTCCTTGGCCACACACACAACTCACTCCGAGATGTGCACGAAGATGTCGGGCCCTCCATCCGCAGGGGTGATGAATCCATGGCCTTTGGAGCGGCAGAAGCACTTGCAGACCCCTTTGTAGATGGGTCCCTCCGAGGCTCTCACGGTGCTGCGGGAGGAAGCACAAAGAGCAGGTCAGGGCTGAGCACACCCCCGGTGTCACCAGAGCACACAGAGCAAAAGGGCACAGCGGGCCAGTACTCCCTCCCAGCGAGCACATTGCTCTGCAGCAGCTGCTCAGCACTCACTTCTACACGCTGCACGTGTTTTACCTGGGGCCTTTTGGAGGGACACAGAGATGAAGAAGACGTTTGCTAGCACTGTATGTTATGTATAGTGCTAGCAATATATAGTTATATATTTGCTATATATATAATATAGTTATACGTTTGCTAGCGCTGTATGTATGTATAATGCATCAGTTGCCATCTTAAATTCAACTGCTCCATCACTGTGCCAAATTTTCCCCCAGACACCATACTGAATGTAAGAATCTTCCACCTGTGATGAGTTTGGGAGTACCAGTGTGCACCTAAGCATCGTGCTTTCACAGGAAGTGTGAAGCCCAGCTGCAGTGCATAACAGCATGACTCATGTCTGAACTCCTCCTCCACTGCCATGGGACCTGTGTTGTAAAATGAGACATGTGCAGAACCACCTGTAGGGTGACTTACTGCCACCAAGAAAAACAACTTGCATGAAAACTGTGTGGTTAAATCCTTTTCTCCATCACTGAGTTACACTGAGTGCAACCTCGAGGGATCCAAATCAAACACTTCCATGAATTAAAACCAAGTGTTTTAGACACATTATGGGGTTTACTCTGAGCAGTTACTAGATCAGAACCTTCTTCCTGCCATGAGTATCCAGTAGGTTGCTTCCATGTTAGAAGAGGATTTTGGTGCAATTCTTCAAACACAATGACTGTGCTGCCACTTGGTTACACACATCATGGCAACTTGGACATCACTGTCCCAAATGTTTAAATTTTACTGAAGTCTAAATAAAATTGTTTAAAAAAAAAAAAATAGTAACAGCTTTGTTCCTTAAATCAAGCTACCAATAAAGAAGTGCAGTTGAAAGTCCTAAAGAAAGAAATCTCCATTAATTCACTTCATTTCCAGCTCTATAAAGCTGTCGACACACCTGACCCCACAAGTGCTCGTTACACAGAAAAGCACTCACTGTCCTAAACAAGCCATTAAAGTTCAATTGCATCTTTCAAAGAGATAAGGCACGGTGGGGGATGAGGCCCCCCATTGCCAGTGAACAAAAATTAAACAATCCCACTGCATAATAAACCACTGCCTGTCACATTCATCTCTTTATACAACTGCTCACCTAGAGCTCCTCTTGTCTAAAGAGGACACACACACACAAAAATTCAGAGCTATTTTGGTTTTCAGGGCAAATAAATACAGCAAGATTCCTACACTAATTAATGATTAAAGAACTGTGGAAGCCAAATAACAAATTCTTTATTTTTGTAAGAACCAGGCTAAGATTAACAGCTGAGAAGATTTACAAAGAGTTCATTATTAACACAGCACTGAAGCAAGCTAGCTTGAATTTGCTTTTCAAGGGCAACCCCAATTATTAAGTCAATTATGTTCCTTTTAGCAATCTAATTCCATCAGGAAGTTCAGGGCATTTGAAGGCTTTTGGAACTGACAACATACAAACTTTTCTTCTGCTGCTCTTCTTTTTTGCCTCATTTTGAATTCAGAAGTAATAATATGAAGCATCAGTGAGACTGTTATTATTAAAATCCGCATGGATAACTCTGGAAGAAAAGAGCTGGATAACACTGCAAGAAGTAAAAGGGAAAAAGCACACAACCAGAGTAAGTGGCCCAGAACAGGCTGGCTGTGGGGCTGAGATCTCACTGCCACAGAGCTCATTCAGCACTGCCAGACCTTCCTCATACAGAAATAAAAGGCTGTGGCAGAAACTTCACATCATCCCCTGATTCAAAGGCTCTGAGATGAACAAAGAAGCCAATATTGCCTTCTGCAGGTCAGCCCCTCACTGGGAGGCCCCTCACAGGCACTGGGAATTCTTTGCAATGGCCAAGCCATGCCACACCATTCTCTGCTGCTGCACTGGGGAGAAGTCCCCTTTGGACAGGACTCCCAGGAGCCTGCACAGCACCACAGGGCCTCAGGAAAGCTCAGGGGAAGCCAGTTCTGCTGGAGGATCACTACCTCAAACAACTACAAAGAACAATAAGTATTATATAATTTAATGAAAAACCTTAGAGAAAGAGATCAGGGTTCCTGATAACCAGCACGTTTTTTTACAGGTCTATTTGAGCAATCTTAAGATGGAGATACGAAAGCTGAATAAGAAAAGGAAACAAGGAAACACTTTCCTCTGAAAAGTGATGGAGTATCCCTAAAACATAACCTTGATGACGCTAGCATGTGTCAGGACTAACACACCTAAAACTTCCAGTGAGGTTTGGTCCAGTGCTTCAGGGGCAGTGAGAAGAGAGATCACGCAAAAAAAAAAACAGGATCTGAGAAGGAAACACCAATGGGAACTGGTTCTGAAAGCCACAACTCGATGTCTGAAGTGAAGCAAAGCTTCAGACAAGGACCTCTGTTTTGAAAAAAATCTTGGTGTATTTTCCCCTCCCTGTAACAGTCTGGTCTTAAAGAGCCAAGAGACTCTGAACACCCTGTACTAAAACAGAGCACTGAAAAACTATGGGATATTTGGACTAAAAGCCTAAAGGCATCAGCATTTATCGGAGAGGAGTAACACACCAAAGCATCTTCAGACACAAGCCCCCCTCCACCCCACAGCTCCCTTCGCCTGTGCAGGGGGGCTCCTCGCTCCCGGCTGCGTCCGTGGCAGGCAGGATTCCCCGTACTCACGCGGAAAACGTCCTGGTGCGCCGGGTGGGCAGCGGGCTGGGGATGAGGTACCCCCTCATGGGGGACGGGGAGCGCTCCCTGGGCCGGCGGCTCTCGGGCAGATGGAGGGAGCTGGGCGAGGGGGGAGAGGCGGGGGACTGCTGCGAGGAGGATGAAGTGGGCTCAGAAGACATTCCTGAGGCCTGAGAAGAGCCTAGAGGAAAGAAGAGATCTGATTTAGCCCAAAATGGGAATTGTCATAAAAGTCACAAATTCTTGCAACGCTGATTTTGTAAGAGCATGACTCACTTCCTGCAGACGTACACACGGACACAGTCGCACCAAAAGCTCCTGCTCGCTACCAGTGAGTTCATCTTTTGTAAAGTTTATTTATTTTTAAATGTCACCGCTTTTGTCAGCTGTACTAGGAAGCTCCACTGCAAACAGATTACTCCACAACTACCACATTTGCTCACTCCTGCCTCAGTCACAGGCTCTTGAGGCACAGCTGAGCCCCAACACTTGCTCTTGGTGTGCCCCGCACACCTCCCTGACTGATGGGCTTTGACCACAGGGAGCACAGAGGAGCTGCTGCACCTGCACACAAACACACATTACAAGAAAGAAGCCCTTGAAGAAGAAATGCTGAGATAAAGCTGCACCTCCACTGCTGCAGGTGGGGTTTGCAGTGTGATCACCGCCGTAACTCCCGTGCTGCTGCTGCTGCTCACGTATTAACACAGCTCAGCCAGCTCACAACACCTTCAGCCTGACTGTGAGAAGAGAATCTAAGAGTGCTCCGTAGCTCCCTTCGGACTGAGCCAGCCAGACAGCTGATTGCTCTGCCTGCGACAGGAACACAGACACAGCTGGGAGGCAGCGGCTGGCCCTGACGGGGTGACCCCTCCTGCCTGGGGAGATCTGGCAGACCCAGCAATCCCTTTTGCGAGGTCTGAGTCTGTCAATCTCCCAGCAACTAGGAAGCCAACAGCCCACATCTTCATGCAGACCCCCAGCAGCCTCAGGTTTGCTCTTGCTCAGGTCCTACAGCAGAGGAGGGAGAAGATCCCCTTCTCAGCACACCAACAGCAGTGCACATCTTATCACACAACAAGAACTCCTCCCAGAATCCCTGCAAAGAGAAGGATCAGAAACAGCAGCACTTCCACACAGACAAATGCATGGCTTACAGGTGCAGCAGTGGCAGAAATAAGATGAAATAATCAGCAGTGCTCTGATATTACTGTGCATGTCCCCATCCACACCGGAAGGGGAAGATGATGTACCAAAATAACCAATAACCCACTACAGTCTTACTTAAGAAGACTAAAAATATCTGGTTATCTGGATGAGATAGCAAAAACCGTGGCTATCTGAGTCAAGAAAATATCATGAAGGCAAGAAAAGCTGCCTTTAAGACCAATAGTTTAATTGAACTGAAATCTCTCATACCCATTATGCACCCTCCTCTTGACACCCACACTCCCCAACCCATGAATTATGGAGTGGATCCTTCACATGACATTTGAGAGATGCAGCCTCTTTGTCAATGACAAATCCATATTATTTCTTCCTGAAAATAAAGACTAAAATTAAAAAGGCTTCTTAAGAATGAAGTCACCAGGGAACAAAGGCTTTTGTCTTTAATTGCTCAGGGTGCTGAGAAGATAGAAGTGAATAGTCATGTTCCATCCTCTACCAGCTTGAGCTTTGCTCACTCTTCTCAAGAGCAACTCAGCTGAGAACAAAACCCCAGCTTTAGGGATGGCATTTCAAATATGGATGGCATCTGTCACCCATGAGCTAATGCCCTGCCCAGTGCCACAGTACAGAGTTCAGCTCAGACTAAGACGATAACGCCAAAGGGTCGGGATTTTCCAAACTTCCTCCTCCTCAAAATAGACCTGCTGTGCTGACTGGTACAGAGGAAGTCTCAATTTTCTAAAGACCTGTCCTTTGGACGCCTTGCTTTCCAGGAATGTGTTTGACACGGCAGGGCCATAGCCCTAGTAAGTCACAGGAAAAATAAGAGCAAACAACTAAAACTAATTCTGATAACTCAGCACACATGGGCTGGCCTCTGCACGAGAGAAAATGCAGCTTTCAGAATCACACACTGTCTCTCCTCATCTAAATATAAACCAGCTTGTCAGGTGACAAGCAAAATGCAGAGTATTCACCCATCTACTGCAATACAACCACAAAGTACTGCCCGTCCTCTTCCTCAAACAAGGCTAGAGAGGCAGGAGAATTTTCCCTCCTTTCTTTAAAACACAGACGAACCACGAAAATATTTACAAATAAAGACTAAATGGAGTTAAAAGTGTGCTACCATATGTTATTGTTCCCATTGATATTATTTTGGTGCCCTCTGCTCTGTAAACATGAACTAAAACAGTGATGTAGAACATTCAGTACCGTTTCGCTGCACAAATACCCTTTTTGTTCTCTGCCCACGGCCAAGGTAGATGAGTAGCCTCGACTCTTACCATTTCTATTACATGAGCCCAACACGGTACTCAGAGCCGGGCGAGAGCTGACCCAAGCACAGCGCTGGGTGAGCACTGACCCAAACACAGAGCTGGAGGCAGCCAGCGGCAGCTACGCCCGACCTCACCCCGCCACAGCCAGCGGGGACAGCCCGGCACGGGGGGATGCAGCCCAGCAGCGAGGGGCAGCCTGTGCCCGTGCTGCAGCTCAGTCTGTACGGGCAGCATGCTGCATCTCTGCACAGGAGAGATGGCACATCCCTCTGCCTCTTGGGCTTCTCTGAAAACTGTAAAAATCAGGCCCTGGGAGGAGGATTGGAGACGGAACGGCCAAGTTTTACCGCGTGCGTACAGCGGGATGTCAGCAGCTCCCGCCTCCCGCGACCCTCAGCAGAGAAGATCGCTTCATCCGGACCTTTACAAAGACAAAGGTGCAGCTTGGCTATTTCAGTTCGTGCTGGTGTGGCCACTTCTTGACGTTGTTCATACAGGGATGAACTCATTTCCCTCGGCAGCCCTCCTGCAGGAGCACAGACACTCTCCCCACTTGCAGGCGCAGCTGGAGGCACTCGGAGGCCGGGCAGTGTTGACACAGGAAGCCTACAGCAAAAACTCAAAACAAAACAAACCCCACGCCCCAGCCCTCCCAGCCTCCTCCTCACAAATGCTTCGCCTTCCTAAGGCAGTTACCAGCAGTCTTCAGAGATGTTTTCCAGATGTTATCCTGAGTTCTGAACTGACTCCCTGCAAATCAACAATGGCCCCTGGGACTCGGGCGGCTGCCGACCAGCCCTTCCTCAGCACCCACAAATTCCTTCCTCTCCTTTTGTCTCTGTGACTAGCTGAACAAACCCATCTCCTACCTCTCTCAGAAGCCCACAACTTCCCAACCCACTTCCATCAGGCTTTCCCCTGTCCCTCCAGCCCAGCCAGCACTCCCCACTTGGCCATTGCAAGGACAGCATCCCAGGAACCCCAGACAGCACCACCAGCGCACCCACCCCGAGCCCCCAGGAACATCCATCCATCCATCCATCCCCCTGTGCCTCAGGAGGGCAGCCAGCACTGCAGAAAGCCCAGCAGTGCGAGATCCCAGCCAGGCAGAGACCAGGGGCAGCACAGACAGTATCTCTCTTCTGCCTGAGCCAGCAATACATCTGCCTGCGGGTGTTTACAGAATGAATGTCACACGACGTAAGGTGGTGATGTTTTCAGGCTCTTTAGGAAACTCCAGCCACGTGCCACATTACCCTTAAATCTGCCCATATTTCAACGTGCATCATTTATCTTTCTCCAATGCGATTGTTTAAATATTTACGTACAGGAATGCACCGAACTAAAATGTAAATGAAATAAATTGCAGTAGCATCATGGCAACAATAGAGTAATTTAACATTTCAAAGCAAAAATATCTTATTTTTTTACCATATCTTTTTTAGAAAAATTGGCCAATATGCGCAGTAAGAGACCCCAAAATGTCATCTGCAATAGGTGACCTGCAAAGCACCTGTAACAAGTGAACTACAAAGAGCACAGTACATGCAGGAGAAATTTCTGAAATTCTCCATGAAAAATAACTAAAAAAAGCTATTGAAGTAATAAGGTTGGGGGTATATAAATGCCATCATAATTTCTCCGCGTATCTATAGATCCTATTTCTCTTTAAGTCTACCCCATACCTCTAGAAATACCCTAAAAATAGCAGGTTTGGGGAAGTTATCCATTCTGACCAGCACAACACTATCACAGAAATCTTGTCTCACTTTCAATTAATGTAAATGCCTGGAAATAGTCCAAATGGATGGGGCAGGGTGACAGACTCCGTGAAATCTCTCCATCCATGAATGGTTTCTTTTTCACATACCAGACTGCAACACCTCCAGTGAACGGGCACAGAGCTCATCCCCAGGGACTGCTGCCCTGCACCCTTCAGTGCTCCAGCATGGAGAAAATGCTCTTTCTGGCCTCCTTAGTCTGGAAATGACCCTGTCTGGAGGAGCTGCTTTCAGATGGTACCACGATGGTCCATGAACAGGACAGCATTGGCTGCGCGTGCCTGGAAAATGAGGTTTTTTCTCAAAGACGGAACAAAGTTCCCCAAGAGCAGTTGCTTTCAGATGCAGATTCTGCAAGTTCTCTTTCATTTCAGTCTCTAAAAGGAATCTGAAAAAGATGTCTAGAAGACATCTGAAAATTTGATTGTTTTCTGGGCTTTTCCTGGATTTAAAAACAACACCAGAAACTCTTATTTTTTTAATTTTCACTTTCAAGTGTCCTGGTTTCCAAATTTATTCTGCTCAGCTGCATTTCTTTTCTTCTCTAAGGAAGCCGTGCAGATAAACTCCTCAGCTTCACCTGCTTTTCCACTGAGACCTAGAAAACCTCCTCAGCAAGAAAAACCACAGGCCCTTGCCCCCATCTACCGAGAGAGAGAAGGCACCAGCACTCCCTGCTCCCTGCCCTGATGAAGGCGAGGCACTGAGGGTGTCCTACAGCAGCTCCCAGCTCCCTCTCCAGGGTGCCTGAGCAGCAGCCACAGCACTGCTCCTACCTGCAGCTCTTCCCAAAGCCCTTTCTGGCACTGGGACCCCAGTGCACACAAGGATCCCAGCACCGTGAGCATCCCAGCGCTGCCCCTGCATCACGGAGTGCAGCACTTACAAAACACAAACGGTTACGAAACAGCGGCTTCCGAGAGCTTCCCCGTCCAGCTTAGTTTGCATGACTAACTTTCCACATTAATACTGGTATTTCAATTAGCACTGAAACTCAGAGGAGTTGCAACATGCGTGTGACATGTCACAGAGGATTACGGTATAGGCATGACGCCCTTGGAGGCTGCAGAGGAGTGCCCAAACACTGGAGTGGTTTGGCAGTTAATGGAGACCGGGACATTGCCCAACCACGTCCAGTAAAAGCCTAATTATAAGGTAAACAAAATACAGCAAGGAAAATTCCTATAGCTTGTCTGTGCGTACAAATTAATTTGGATTAAAACAGGGTTTAGTTTATAAACAGCAGCAGCTATTTCCAAGCGACCTCAGCACTGAGCACCTTGTCCCCAAATGCTGGGGGTGCCCTTCTGCTCCTGCAGTGAGCAGTGTGCTGTGTCTGCAGGAAATGCTGCCCGGGCAGCAGGAACCCACCCTGCACAGCAGAGACCACAGGGAGGGATGGGGAGGAATTAAGTCATCAGCAGCCTATACAGCACATTGATAGAGATGAGGACTTCCTACAGTCCTGTATTTTCCACTGTTCATGAAAGCTGACAGGTACACATAAAAAGCCAAAAAGGGTTTAGGTTAAGGAACTGAGTGGTTAGTCAAGTTAGGTACATGTTTCAACGGGTTTAGGATTATACTGAAGGATATATGATGGTACCCTGGGGCTCATTTTATCAAAAATACAGAGAAATCGGGATCCTCTCTCTCTGGAAATCCAGTATTTGCAATGATGATGACACATAAACTTGTTGCTCCAAACTGCCTGGAACAGAGCTAGCCAGGGTCCTCCATGGATAAGTGACCACAGGAGGCTGTAACCAGATGTACTGTTGGCTGCCGTGGGGACAGCACTCACCTGGGTTTGCTCAGAGTGTGCACAATGACACGAGAAGGACCAGGTTCCATCCTGCCTCTTGTAAAAAAGTTCCTCAGTGGGAGCAGAACACACCAGCAGCCAGTGATGAGGCAGCTTCCTCAGGACAGTGCTCGGAATGGCACGGGGCTGTCCCAACACCAGCACACCTCTCTCATAGAAGAAGTCCAAGCCTTCAGTCTGCTTACAAAATCTCACTTATCCAAATCCTTTTGTTTAAAGAACAGATTGCAGAGGTGGAAAACTCTCCCCAGCTCGTGGTGAGCTGGACAAGCAGTGACAGGTCCCAGACAAGCATCGTCCTCTGGGAGCTCTTCCCAGGCAAGGATGAAGATGATGGTTGAAGATGATGGTGGTAATTAGGTGCAAGTGTTGCCCAGTGACTTAAGTTCCTGTGCACTTATACTACTGGCTAATGTCACCAACTATTTCAATGACAGCAGGAAGAGCGGGGTTCTCACCTGGGCAGGACACCACAGCCTGTCACCATCCAGACAGGCGGCAGTGCCCCAGTGGGATGAGCTGCTACAGCCATCCCTGTGCAGCTGATGGCCCCCAGCACACCCAGAGGCACTGAGCCAGCACCAGCCTGGGATGTGATGCCCAGCATCTCGCCTTGCTTTTGGTCTGCCAACTGCTTTCTGTGTGAGCTGCCAGCCCACAGCCCTGGCTGTTTCTGTGGCAGCAGGGACACCGTGTCACAGCACTGCTGAGCTGCTCCCAAAGCCACTGCCAGCCATCCCCTCAGTGCCAGGATCTGGAACAGAAGCACAGATACCAACTCCCAAAACCCTGCCCCAATCCAAGTGCTCCTTCCTTGGAGCCAAGGACACAACAGGTCACCTCCAGGAGCAAGTGCTGGTGTCCCCAGCTATGTCAGTCTTCACACAGCTGTGATAAGGGGACAGGGAAGTGTGAGTGGAGATCACAAAGGAACCTTGCAGTAAAACTGGGGAGCATCAAGATGACTTTACTGAGTCCAACACTGGCAGCCAGGTGTGGCTACCTAGGTCAGAGTTAAATATAAGGTGAGTGCTCAGTTGTGCTCACTCTCAACACCTTTTCAGCATCCTCATATAAATAAATG
Organism: Struthidea cinerea; assembly: GCA_013397865.1. NCBI lineage: Eukaryota > Metazoa > Chordata > Aves > Passeriformes > Corcoracidae > Struthidea > Struthidea cinerea. The sequence goes on from VZTI01003251.1 coordinate 712,255, forward strand.
GCACACTAAAGGTTGCATAGTGGTATTTAATAACCTCCTATGAGATTTTTCAGGCCCTTCCTGAGGCCTATAATCTTTTAACCTCTGCAGTATCCTGTGGCAAGGAGTCCCACAGCTTAACAGTCTATGAAAAGAGCCTCCACCCATTTTAGTGGACAGTGAGGAGAGGCCCTTTTTACAGGGAAATTAAGAAAGGACAGTGAGACCAAAAGGCAACAGCAAATTAGAAAAGGAGAGGGAAGGGCAAAGGAATATGTAAAGAAACAAATGGGAAAAAACATTAGCTCAGAGGAACACACAAGACAGGGTATACAGACTTATTCAAAAATCAAACCTTAAATTTTCTAACAGAAGTGACATTCATGGGATAGAGAGCAAGAGGAGTTACAAGCTGCTTCTGGTGTTCTTGCCCCCCCTCCCCTTTAAATTTCCAAGTACTAATGAAAAACCTTATGCCTTTTTAAAACAAAGCACTCCCCAATTTGTCACTTGAATGGCTGCCATTACTCTTTCTTAGACAATAAACCCTACGAGTAACAGATATTTCTAAAGATTTAGCTTTGTCAACAAGTTAGCTGGTTTGGGCCAGAAAGCAGATATTATCTATTCAATGTTTTATGGTCCCCAGAGCAGAACCATTGTGCTGGTAACTCCGAGTTCCTGCTGCCGTCATCACGCCTCCATTAGCCAGGGCTGGGAATTCTGTTCTGGGACAGCAGAGGCAACACTTCATATATCTCATCTTATCCTTGTGAACATGCTCAGCCACAGCGAGCTGATGTATTATCCAGATGAAATACAATATATGGCTGAAAAGGGAACTTTCTGTCCCCTACAGTGCTTGCTCTCCAGCTTTGGAACCCAGAACCTCCTTCAGTGCTTTTGCAAGTCTGAAGCTTTCCCTCTGCCACTGCTTCCACGCTGGAGCACCCCCTGGGAATTTATTCCAGGACTTATTTCATATTAGCAGAAAATATTTATATCAAAACATGAGAAATCTCTCATATGTCTTGTGTCTAAGCATCTTAAGGCTCATCTACAAGGCAAATGGGCTTATACAGTGTCATACTCTTACCAAGAAGTTATACATATGCAAATCCCTAGGCACTTTTGAAAAAAGTTCTCCCCTTTTCAGCCTCCTCTCACATCACAAAACTTCAGGCACAATTATGGCTAAGTTTGTTCGTGTGCAACTTTGAGCCTTTTAAGGCTACTGAAATCCCCTGAAATATTTATGTGGCTCAAGTGCTACTCAGAACAATTAGTTCGCTGTGTTTCCTCCCTAATCAACATTTTCAATAGTTCACATTACAGAGATCTATAACCATGGAAATTTATGAGTCATACGTGTATTGGCAAAGAAAAAATTAAATCCTCTGAAGGTATTTCATCTGCCAGCATTCCAGCAAGATGCAGCTGGCAGGGTACAGAGTCAGAAACCACTCAAAAGTAACTTGATCCTCACACCAGTTCTGTGAGGCACCCAGAGACCCCAGATGCTCTTTTTGCCAGGCCAGGCTCTACTTTCTGGTTATCCCAATGCACAGGCCGTGTCCCAGTCTCACTGCCTCACGCTTCCTATGCAAATTTTTAAGCATCCCAGGCTAATAACTTGACTCTATTCCAAACAGGTCACTCAGAAATCAATTAAACAAAAGTTTTGTGATTGAGACTGAATTATGAACCTACATCAATATAAATTAATGACCAAAAAATATATAATTGACTGAAATAATTCAAGAAACAGACAATGCTCTGAAATCTGATGCGATGATAGACCTAAATTCTAATGGAGAAAGTTAAATATATGTATATTTAAAGATCACTGGTCCACTTAACAATTGCATTTCTGGTTTTTCTTCCCTCCACTACATCCCTCAACACAATTTCCAGTATATCTCACCATGCTGTACACAAGTTTGTGCTTGTGACCCCAAGACCCCCCCACTGTCCTCATGCTCCAGCAGAAGGCAAGTGCTCCATCAACAGTGTAAAACTAATGGTTACTTCTTAACTCTCAGGCTGAAATTGCCTTAATTTGTTGAACTGAAGTCTATGGGATCAGAACCACATGAATATACACGTTGCACAGATCTGGTTTTTCTTCCATAACCAAACTGCTTGTGGAACAGAGAAAATGTAAGCGAACATGCATAGCCAAACTCCTTGGCCAAACAGAAAATGTTGCATTTTACCTTACAGACCCACTCAATCCTGGCAGCACAACTATCCCCACTGCCAGCTGCTGCTTTAGAGCTCTGTGTGATCTACTGCACTGACAGGCAGCCCCTACACGTGCAATCAGACCTGTGATGCGCCCAGAGCACACCCCACAGCTCACAGCCTCCAGAGCTGCTCCAGGGACAGCAGCCACCCCGATAAACACCCAAATCCTCTGGCAACTACACACTGTACAAACCCTCCATCACATCCTCTCATATGGCAGCTTGGAAAACACCACCGATGATGCACTTTGGACTTGTAGGAAAAAAACTGGTTTTAGTCTCAAAAATGCTCACAGTACCCCTAGTGCAGCAAGCCTACTGCAGGCAACACATCGTTCAGGGCCGACTGAGACAATGGACCTGTGGGGAGTGCGGTTGCCCTCCCCGATTATCGCGTGTGCACAAACCAGTCTTTCTTGCTCAGCACATCCACCCCGCGCTCACGGCCAGTGGCACGGCAAAAGGAGTCATAATGAGCTGTAGCGCCTGCAAAACCGCAGCGCCAGCACACGCACGCGTGCGGGGCTCCGGTTCGCGCCCACAAAACTATTTACTGCGCCGTGATTTCCAGAGCCACGGCCCCAGTGCTGTGCTGGGAGTGCGTGAACAGGACAGAGCTGTCCAGAACCACAGGCGCTTTTGCTGTTATTTACGGCTACTGTGTCAGTGCTCAAAAGCCAACACAGACCAGAGCAAGGGAACAGGCAACTCAAGCGTTTCAGGCGAGGTAAAAATCAAGTGTAATAGTTGAAAAAAGCAGGCGAATCTTGAGGCATGTATGTTTAGGTATAAAACTAAACCTCCATATAGAAGCACATATTTAATAGAAAATTGTTCTAAGTGTGTTAGAGCAATCACTACCACAAAAAACTGCACCTACTTCAACTGCAATCACAGAGGGAACGGGACACACAAGCAGAGCAAACAACTGCACACAGGAACAGCAGTGAATGCCTTTATGAAAGATTGTTTTCATTCAATTTACCTGTTTAGCCACATGCTTATATTTACATGACCTTATGAAGCTGGGCCAGACCCACTACCAAGGGAGATGTGAGACCAGTAAAAAACAAAGACAAGGATATGTTTAACAGTGCCTTTCTTATTTTTATCTAGAGCAGTGTTTTGTGTGAATCCCAGTGTTACACAGCTAAGAATCCCCAGGGTCTGCCTGCCTCAGGAACAAGCCCCAAGTCCAGAAGAAGTCATGTCATGATACTGGTGCATGCACATCTTGTGGGTTCACCCTGGTCCTGGTGGCCAGGAGATCCCAGACTGCACAGCTCCACATCATGGGCTACCAGAGAGAGAGTTTCTCCTCAGGATCTATGTCAGGGAAGAGGCAATGCAGCCACACTAAAATGTTTAAGAACAAATTTGATTAGAACCCCAACTGTACCAGTCTAGCGAGCGCCCAGCAAAACCACCTTGTCCCCATGGGGCTGTGATAAATGCTGAGACAGCTCTGCACTACCTTTGTTTCTTATTTCATTCCTCTGGGATGTTTTGAGGTGAGGTTTGTCTACCTGAAAAGCCTGAGGGATGGAAGGGTGGGAAAGGTGAGCATGTGAAAAACTCATAGTGCAGACAGCTGCATGGTGACATCACGATGCTGGGATGCTGCTGGCAGTGCTGGGCAGTAGCTCTGCCAGACTCATCCTGGACTGGGTTCCAGCAGTGAGTTTCTGTCCTGAAGCCCCTGCTACTGTGGGTAAAAGACACTGCAGTGCATCCCACACCCCCAGGGACAGAGACCTTCTTTGTCTAAGCCTGGTACAGGGAGAAAAGTAAAAATCAATTTAAAAAAATAATGTATCAGAAAACAGGGGAAGTGCACAAATATTTAAGTATATTAAGATACTCTTTCTACTCTAGGACTGGTGTCCTAAACATCGGTGAGAATAATTTCTAGGACTAACACAGTTCCCAGGATAGAGAAAAACCACCCTTCAGCATAGAAAAAAAAGAACACATTTATTCAGAAACTGAAGCCTGTGTAAGATTCAAGCACTTGCTGTAACACCATAGAGCAGAAAATCAATATTCACTCTATTTACTCTCTCCCCTACCAGTAAAATGAAAAACCCAACACTTGAAATAGTTTGAAATAACTTCAAGGACTCCTCCTACCAGTCTCCATCACAAAGAGGCTCCATGAAAAGGCTATCACCACATTTCATAATTCCCATTGCTAGATTTTCTTCAAATATTGGACAAAGTCACAGTCTTCACAGCTGAGTAAATTTTGCCTTTCCTGGCTGTGGTCAGCAGAGCTCCTGTTCTGGACCTGCCACTGCACAGACAGGCACTGCCTTGATGAGCTGGGTGAGAAGATCCAAATCACGTACTTAATAATGTATTTACGCTTCAGTAACAGGTATAAAATTTGTAAACAGGAAATTCTTTGACGTTGCTTTCTGGCAGTTTCATTTACCCTTTTAAGTAGTTCTCAAGAAGTTGCAATCATGACAATGACTTATTTTATCAAGTAACTGATGTAACTGAAAACAAGCAAATGTCTTTCAGCCTTCTGAAATCATATCATGAAGGGAAAGCCAGCAGACAGTAAGAACTGGGAAGGAGAAGCTCATGAAACAATATAGTCCATTTTGCCAGAGGGCCTCCATCAGCGTGACTGGCTGTGCAATGTAAACAAACCAAATATTAAACCAGGACTGACATAAAAAGAAAATTCCTCCCCCACTGGACAGGCAAGATTAAATGTTTATTTCCTGGACACAGTCTACTCTTTGTCTGGGCATTCTCTTAAACAGCAAGTGGCAAAGAATTTGAAACTTTGGGAAAAGCAGTGCTCCTGGAAAACTTCTAAGATGCCGAGTTGTGCCTGAAGGAACTCAGTGGGACTCCCCACAGCAGAGAATTCACCATCCCTCCCACCCTGCCCAAAACCAGCACTGGGAAGAGAGGGTGAACATCAGATGCTGAATGGGCTGCAAACCTCCTTATCCCAACAGTCAGCTGGATAACCAGTCTTTTGGAAGCAGAGGTTCCCACTCCAATTCCCAGCAATTCTATGTTTTGGTTTTGCTGTTAGTCACCAAGATCTGCAACTGCAGCAGGCAGCTGTGTCTCCACGGGCAGCCTGTCCTCCACCATGGGACGAGTACACCATGGCTGATGCGACAAGTGGCTGAGCAGAACAGACACCCTTCGCTAGAGGCTCTGCCAGCAGTGTGGGAGCTCTCCCCACGCTGGCCACGCTCCACTGGGGCCTCACGGCTGCAGCACCATCAGTGCCCCATCCAGCCTGGCTTCCCACCCCAGCTCACAGGCAGTCCCCAGGGCTTTGGCCCACGAGTTCCCACCCGGAGTAACACCAGCACATGCTTTGCTTCCCTCCTCGGGATCAGCCTTAGCTCTTAATGCTCTGCCGCTTCCCCAGTCATGTGCTGCTCATGGAGCATGGCAAAGGACCAGCATGGTTTAATATTCAAGAGAAACTACCAGGTCAAGGTTCTCCGTTTTCCTTGGTCCCACACAAAGCGCTCTGTGATCAGATCAGGCACGGAGCCATCGGGGTGAGGAACACGTGGTGCACACAGGCCTGCTTGCTTGTTCCACAGAAAGGTAATAGAGCCCTCCCTTGCAGTTCAGAACCCTCCGGGGATTTAACTGCAGGTTGTTTTGTTCTCTCTGTGCCTTCACCCCCCCACTATCTGATCACAGGGAGGCTGCAGCTCAAACCCAGGTTTACCTTCCCAGACCCCACTGCTGGGCAGGAAGTGTGGTCACAGGCCATTGATTATTGCCCAAACAGCCGGGCAAGCACCCAAAGGCCAAATTCATAATTGCTGTCCTTGAAACACCCTAGTATTTAAACATCTGTTGAGACCTTGACCCTATCACCAGCTCCTCCCTGCAGAAATACACAATTCAAGGCAAGCAGAGCCTAATGCTCATACCGTGGGTCAAAAATTCAATGTTCATTTTCTTTAGACTACTATTCAGTTTCCAAACTGCATTAATAATGCAAGAACCTCAATGCGAGTGTCATTACGCCCAAGATAATCATTATTTTAAAGAGATTTCATAGATTACTTTGTTATATATATCTATCTATCTATATTTGAAATCGACCCGATGAAAAAAGCTGCTGTGCAAACCAACAGCAAATAAAGAACCAGCAAAGCTCTGAAATCAATCAGTAGGATTGTAGCACCGGAGGAATCACACGGATGAAGCTGATTTGAGTGAAGCAGGAGGGGTTTCCAGGCTGTTGAAGCCTGTCCATTAGTGCCGGGTCAGGCTCCCGGGCAGCACTCCACGCCCCATCTACCCCGAGGCACTACAGCCAAGCCTGGGCAGATGCGATTTGACTCACATGGTATTTTACAGCTTCCCTCGGGGCGGGGGGCGGGGCAAACAACAGAAACACCACTTTCGTGTACTCCACATGCCCCAAAAATGACAGAAACAAAAGCTAAGTGAGTGTCTTCCGGCACAATGCAGAGACAAAGAAAGCGTCAGTTCGGTTCCTCTCCCGGCTGCCACCAAGGCGGGGACGATGCTCCGAGGCGTCGCCTCCTGTCAGAGGGGATCCCACCTCTGCACCTTCTGTGCCTTACTCTTCTTCTTAGCAACTAGCTGAGGTGGGGGGAGGGAGGGGGGAAAGCAAAATCTCTGCAGAAAGTGATCTCGCTTCTTTACAAAAGGCAAGAGGCATCTGTTTGTAGTCGGGAAGGGGAGACCGCAAGGAGCGATGGCGAGCAGGGCGAGCTCCGGGGCTGGCTGCTCACCCCGCGCTCGCTGCCTCCATCAGGCTCTTCCTGCTAACGTGGGGTGCATCACGCCAGCCACAGCCACACACGTCACGAACAGGAGAAAGGGCACAAAGACAAATCCTGACAGCACTGCCTCAGAGCCAGCTGAGGTTTGCTCCGAGGAGTACAATTGCAGCACTGAGAGCAGGGAGCGGAGCAAGGCGAGGCTGCTCCAGCCGGGCTGAGTTACCCCCGCAGACCCCGGGAGCATCCGGAGCGGCAGCGGGGAGCGGAAACGAGCCGCAATCACTGCGGGAGGGGGAGGAAATAAAGATTAGTGCTCTGTCCAGGGAGTTGCCTCAAAAACGAGGAAAAGATATACTGAGAGAAGGAAGCAGAACAATTGCCTCTACCCCGCTCTGAGAGGAAAGGCAAAGCAGTTAGTCAGATGAACACTTTCTAATTTTCATTTTATCTGAACTGTGCTGGGGAGTGACACATCATGCAAACCCAAACCACCTCTCTGCATCGCTCCTTTCTTTACAGTGCTTAGCTGGATTTTTTTTGTTTGGTTTTCCAACATCAACCTGTTGCAAAAAGCAGGATTCTGAAACTGTTGGGCAGAAAGAAAAACAAACATTTCATTCCAATTTTTTTTGCCTCTTCAAAGACTGCCACCCCTCTGCTGTGCAGAATGCTGTTCCCAGCCCACTGGCCCCCAGGAGAAGGCAGGTCCCAGCCACAGGGAAGGGATGTGATCCCCACTCATCGCTCCCCTTGATGGGGAGTTGATGAGGTTTACACTTTTCAAGCTCAACTCCTGCCAAAAACCAGAAACCTTCCAGATGAGGGGCAGATTAACCAACAGCTCTCACCACCAACATCCAGAATATTTATCAGCCTAGACTTGAACAGTTACAACAGCAATAAATTTTGCTAATGATGATCACCATCAGTCTTTTCCCAAGTCTCAAGCAGTTACTATCAATCCCTGCCAAATCTACTCCATGCTCAGGGATTCAAAAATGGTTCCTTACAGAAACTTGAGACAAGAATAGACAAAAAGGTGCAATAAGTAACAGCTTTCACCCTGAAGACACCCCAGCCACAATAAAAGACTCCCCAACCCCTTCTGCACCCCACAGCCCACTCAGGCTGAAATGGAAGCAGGGGAAGGATTTATTTACTTCTGTTACTGTCAGGCTTGACACCAAAAACAACCTTAGCACAGCCTGCTGGTCCTGTCACCTAGAAAAAACCCCACACACCGCATTTCCTCCCAGGAACCACATTTGGTGTGGTGCACAAACAGGGTCTGGCAGTTCGTTTTAAGGGAGCTCTACTGGCAGCAGACACATCCATGTTCATGGTGGGTTTCATTCTTTAACTGAATATAAAACCTGGATTCACCCAAAGGACAGCACTACCCAGAAAGCAACAGTTGTAAGAGAAGACGGAAGGCAGCATTACCGGGCCTTATCTGGCTAATTTCAAATTACTTGCAGATAAACACTTCTGTGTTTACATGCATGTAAGTAAAGGAGGAGACGATGCTGGTCGAAATATTTACAACCCTGGGCAAAGCAAAGTGCCAGAAGCTCAGGGCAGTGCAAGGGGTAGCTGTAGCCAGAGACGCCCAGAACACGGGGGGACAGAGCAGCAGCGCAACCACGCACTCGGTGATGTCACACGTGGGTGTCACAGCACACACGGGGCCGTGGGATGAGCTCCTGCCTCAGCTCTGCCCCTGCGAAGGGCCACTCGGAAGCAACGTCTTTTCTCTGCTTTACACCCCCACGTAGAATGTGAAAATAAACCCATTGTCAGAGAACAGGCTCATCTTTCCTGCAGTTTTTTTGGCACACACAACTTTTTTCCTGTAAGCACCCAAAGCCTTCGTATAAGCTGGGGCCTTTTTAAACGTTTTGGCTACATGTTAGTTAAGCCTCTTTAGATTTAATGAGATACTAAGATGTATTTGTGAAAGCCCAAGCCCTCTGCAGCTACATTCACAGGCTTTGCTATCTTCCATTATTAATAATCAACAGAAGGAAAGAAATTATGTTTGCCAAACAAAAGATAATAGTCAGAAAGTAAAGGTTAACAGCAGTCAAAAAACCCTTTTCAATCTCACAAAAATTAATGACTAGGAGGGCCACATCAAAGCAGCCTGAAAGTTTACTGAGACTCTCTAAGAAATCAAATGTAGCACCACAAAAGGTTTTGCAAACATTTCTCAGAAGTAGCTCGACAGTTCCAGCAAAAACAGCATCAGAAAATAACTCCAAGTCCCCTCCTTGAAAGCCAAATTCAGAGACACAGATCCAAAAATCAGCCTCATAGGCTTCTCCACAAGAGCAAGAAGTGACACGCATACACATCCAGCATGCCGAGGCAGCATGAAATAAGGATTCCGTCCCCCATTTTTTTGCTTTCCCCGTTTTCCTGAACAAAAGTGCTGACTGTAAGAGCGGGCAGTTCACGCTACAGCAACAGAGTCTGTAGCAAGGCTCCGAGTTCTGCAGTGCCCCTCTGAGCAACCAGTGCTGTGAGTCCTTTATCTTCCTACTGGTTGAAAGCTCTTGTTTAGCACTCTTTGTCTCGCTCGTCATTTCTAAAACAAGCGATTCTCAGAGTAACAATGTCACATCCCCAGTTCCAAAGCGCAACAAAAAGGCAAAAGTTAAAAAAAAAAAGAAAGAAAGAAAGAAACAAGCAAAACAAAACGAAAGAAACTGGCCCTAATCTCTGAAGAGACATGAATCCACCGCCCCGGAGGAGGCGAGCGCGGCACCGGACACCTCCCGGGGGCTCTCCAAGCCCGCTCCCGCCCGGCCCGGCCACCCAACCCCCCAAAGGATGTTCCCTCCTCGCCCCCGGGGAGGGACCCCGCTCACCTGGGCAGGGCTGGGCAGGGCAGGACGGGCTGGCGGCCCGGCTCAGCTGGGCAGCAGGGGCAGGGCAGGACGGGCAGGGCAGGACGGGCTGGTGCCGGGGGAGGGCCGGGGCCGCCCCGCTCCGCCCCGCTCCGCCAGCGACACCTGGCTCGGCCAACAGCGCCGCGGCTTGTCCGGGATGCTGCGGCCCCGAGAACGCCTGCCCGAAAATACAATTACAAGAGCCGAGTGAAAACGGTGTTAAGGAAAGCATGGCATGGCCACAGAGCTCAGTAAAACCAGGCGAAGTTACAGATGAATAATCCCGGTAAAACCTCCCGAATGCTGCAATGAGGATGAGGAACGGGGCTGTGGCGTGCGCTGCCCAGAGAGCACACGCGTGTGCTCTGTACTGTCATCATTTGGATGTGTTTGGCATCTCCTGCATGAGCCAGAGCTGTCACACAGGGCCTGGGGTGGCAGCTGCAGCAGGACTACTGATGGCACAGTCCAGGGCAGCAGTGACAACAGGCTCCCAGTTAATGGTCACGGACTTCACTGGGAACACAAACATCACTGAGAGATCTTGGGGCAAAGTGCACTGTCTCCCTCCAGCATCCAATTTTAGCAATGCTTTCATTTGTGCATAACTTTCCTAGCCGATAATAACCCACAGTATTTTAAAGGTGGTTTTACAGAGAGAGCTTAGAAACTGAATCCTTTCTGGTTCTTTTCCACTTGTAGATACCAGACAAAGCATGTCCTCATGTCATTACAAGGGTAAGACTCAGGAGACAGAAGTATACACTCTTCTAGCCAGCCATAATCACACAAGAAACAGCACTGAAGGATTTGTGATAAAACTGCCACACACGGATCTTAGCAGGGCATTTTATTTTTGTTCCTTGAGGAAAAACAAGCAGAAGACCCATAACAGAGTGTGTTTGATCTGAGACAGGGCATCTAGAAAAGGTCTAACGATGTGCAGCAACCAGTTTCCTGTCTCAGCCACATGGTTGTCTTCCAAAGTACTTTACCTCTCCATCCCATTCTGTTCCACGCAAGATCTTACCTCTTTCTAAGATACAGTTACAGGACTGACGACTTCTTTTGCTTAAAATATTAATTAAAGCTAAAATTAAATATTTATTCCTGGAAATCTTTTCTGCTTTGCTTTGTGCACCAAAACTGCTTTTTCCAAGGTGGAAGAGGATGAACGCACGACATGAGCAAGCACTGTTCAGAGCAGTCCCCCCAGTCACACAGTCTGGGATTACAGCTGTGCTTTCCTCGAAGGTTCGGCACTCCTGAGTCATCCCTCTTCCGTCCCTCTCTCCCTCTGCTTCCCAAGCAGAAATGCACAGCCCTTGGGAGATCCATGGCAATGGATGCCCACAGCCTGAGGCTGGTTTTCAGTACCAGGTGGGGAGTTTGAGGGACCCTCCCTGTGTGTGTGTGTGTGTGTACCCCCAGCTATCGGAGTTAGGAAATGGGATTTTGCCTGCCTCCTTTTTTCAGCAACTGCTGAAGACAGGAGAGGTTCCAGCTTCCCCCAAACTCCAACTTGTCCCACTCCCCTTCTCCTTTCTGTGAGTACAATTACTGACGAGCAGTTAATCATTTCCAGCCCACGTGCCTACCTTGCTCCTTCTGTCCCTGGTGTGGGGTGGCCGGCAGCTGGGCAGCTCCTTCCCAGGATGCAGGCAGGGCTGGGAATCTTCCCTAAGGCCGATGCTTCTTGGGTTGGGCCAGCAAGGGGCACCTCACAGCTGGGAGGCGGGCAGGAGGAGGTCCAGAGCTGCAGGACTCGCCTGCCTCTCTCCTTCCCTGCTGGATGATCCCCTGCTTACTCAGACACAACTCTGGGCTGTTGCAGGGGCTGAGCACTCCCCTCAGCAGTCCTGACAGGGAAGAAAAAAACCCAGAAGGATTTCTTGATAGCATAGCATCATTATACCCCTTTTCATTCATTTAAAGTATTCAAAGTGCAATTACTTACACAATTTGAGTCAAGGAAATGAGTGTGTAGGGGGAAAATGTATCAGGTAATGTGATTCATTAGTAGTGGTGGGTGATACATGTCCCTGTGCAGCAGCAAGGATGAGGTGGCTTGAACAGCTCTTAAATAATTAGATGGGTGCTGCTTGTCAACATAGAGCAAATAATGCCCACCTCTATTAGAAAGGCATGAACTGGTCTAGGATTGCTCCACGCATTACAAAGGCAATCCTGATTTCCAGTTCCGGACTGTTTTTCAGAACTATTTAATCTAAAAGATATTGTTGGCACAAGCACAGAGAGTGTAGGCTGGTCATGAATGAGCTGTGCCTGGAAATTAGAAACAGGCTCTTAAAGATTAGAGCAATAAGATTGTAACAGAGAATAATAGGAGGAAAATGCCCTTAACTCCTTGAATATGTGGCATATTAAGTATGGTTCAGTCCAGAGTGCTCTACTGCACTTCATGTGCTCGTGTCCAGTCCCCATGCTGGCTGGAAACCCAGCAGTGTGCCAGCCACAAAGAGTGGGAGCTGCCTTTCACTTAAGGCTGTTTACTATATAATGGGATACACTCATTCTATTTTACCAGATCAATTTTTTCCTACCAGGCATCTGACAAGTTATTGTGTGCTCTCACTATCTTAATCATCTGTAATTTTGAATCATGCTTCAGATGAGCTCTGTTCAGTTTGCAAAGCGTAGGCATGAGGACGTCTTTGCTGTTCTCACAGAAATCATAGCAGCAAGACCCAGGGAAAAAAATGGTCATAAAGAAAAGAATCTCACTCTGTGGTTAGGGTTAAAATTCAATTCATGTTAGCTAAAGGTACAAATAACCTTGCAAATACTTTACAAAGATTTGAAATAATAAAAGCAAAGCCCCAAATTGCCATATAGTCATCAATAACACAGTGTACTAAATGTAGCACTAACACAACCTTCTCAACAAGAACTTAACAAACATCTTTCCACCTTTCCCTCAGGGAAGGATTTAGCCCCCAAACTTAGTTATCAAACCCAGAGCACTCTTAATAGCAGGGTGAGAAATTGGTTCCTGAGCCCCACAGCCAAGCTTGGGACACTATGTCATGGACAAAAAGTAGGTCAGCTCCAGGTTGTAATCACCTCCCATTTTGTCATCCTGGAAGGTGTAGCAAAACCCTACCAAACAGGTATTGCTTAACTCCTAATCTGGCCAGCTGGCTATTTCATTTGGCTAGTGAAACAGTGAGAGCTGGCATGAGCTTGCCTTGAGCAGGGGTATCTTCTTATGTTCATTTTTTCTTTTCTTACACTAAAACAGTTCCAGGGTTTTTTTTAGGAAAAGGGACTCCGTACCAGTTCAGAAGTCGTCAGGGAGCAGCTTGGCAGGAGGCACAATCCATCCAGTCGCTGCAGATTATTTTTTCTGTTTGCTAGTTTTTTTTCAGGTTCCACTCCTTCTAAAGAAAAATTATGTTTATCATGAGCAGAGGAATCTTTTGATGCATGAAATCAGTCAGAAGCTACACAGCTACCAAAGATTTTAAGGTCAGTCAGGCTGTCTCTCTGTTGGTCCTGATACCGTCACCTAATATTCAGCTCTCAAACCTGATTTTTCAAATCGTTCGTCTTCACAGTGAAACGGATAAGTTTTTTACTTCAGGAAAAATAACATCTATGGATTGTGCTGAAGTAGAAACACAGGAAAGCTGAGCTTTTCAGCAAGGTAAGCTCCAGGGATATTGGGGTGTTTTAAGACCATATGTCTTGTCTTTTTGGTGTGTTTACTTCACATGCAATAGGCTTCCTTAAAATAACCCAAACCCATTCTATTAGAAAAACATGGCCTTAAAGAAGAACAGTTTCTCTGTCATTTGCTTTTTATTTTGTTAATATTGACTGCCTGTCAGAAATAAAATACTGTTCCCTGCTCCCTGCCCTTCAGCTGCCGTCTTCTACCCCTTCCTTCTGTTGTTTGCATTTACTCTCAGTCACTATCACCAGTTGCCTCACTGGCCACTCTGCTTGCCCTGTGGAGACACATCCCTCAGCCTCTGCCCTTCCTGAAATCTTCACCTGTGCTTCCAGTCATCCCTGGCAAACCCAGCGTTGCACCCACAACCAGGCCTGTTTGCTATGAACTCTCCCTGAGGTGCCAAGCAGCTTCCTTTCCATCCTGTGCTGAGATCCTCGGGGTTTGCATTATGCATGCTGGAGGGTCAGGCCAGGAGCTGATAGGCAAAGGTCATTAACATTTGAAGATAAGATGCAGCATTGCAGCTGAAGTTTCCTTTCCAGGTACAAGGTGTTGCCAAGGTGTTAATCTACAAGTGCAGTGCAAGGCACAGAGCAACCTCGAGCACTGAGGAGTGGGGAACCTCCTGAGGGTACACACTGTGCACAGCACTGAATCAGGCAGCTCTTTTTGGAACACAGAATATAAAAGCAGCTGCTCAATAAACCTATTGCTATGGCCTTCATACAAGTTTCCAACTTTGAACTGCAGCAAAGATCAAACTGACTCATATTTTACTAGTTCTGACAGATTTCATGATCTGAAGATGGCAGCTAGTTAACCAGTCAGACTGCTGAGCCACTCTTAGACTAAAGTGCATATATATAATGTTGTGTCATCTGCAACCATTTAAATACGTTTGTTTTACCACACTCTGGATGATAATATTCAGAATTCACAATGATGAAGAATGATGATGCTAATGATCACATAATTTGTAATGATAACATGCTGATAGCTAATTATAGCAAAAAAAAAAAAAAGAAAAGAAAAGAAAATGGCAGCTCTGCTCTGTCCAAATGAACACACAGCAAAATCTTTATGGTGAAAAAGAGCCTACAAAACAATCCTCTCCCATGTGTGGCTTGGGTTGCTGTGACCTGCCTCGAGAGATGGCAACTGCCTGGAGAGAAACCACCAACACAGAGCATGTAACCAGCAGCATCCCTTGAGCCTGTGACAGCTGCAGCTCCCTGAAGCTCAGTACAAAGGCTGGACATTTCCATGTTTCTTCTTCCCTCACTACCTGTCCATCTTCAGATTATGCACTGTTCTCTTCTTTTCCCAGTCTGTCTGCTCTGTTTAGATCCCAAACTGCACAGAGAGGTCACGTCTGTGCTTAAACTGTACATGCTGCAAAGAGCTCAGTTCATTATCAATTGATACTCTGTCATAGCTGTGGTTAAACTGATACAGATCTTTTGGTAAAAGACTGGCTCTTATCAGCAATATGAATTGTCTGGACAAATAGATTCTTCCAAAACACTTGTAAATGCAACACACTGCGCAGCAAGAAAAATTATCAACAACTGGAAGTTTTTTTTCTTGAAAAAAAGGATTAGATAGAGCTCCCCATGGTGCTAGAACTATTAAGTGAATGAAAACAGAGATGGAAAATAATACGACGGAGAGAGATCAGTACAAGGCTCCAGTGTCCCAGCATCCAGAAGATTCTGTGCACTCTTGTTCCCAGAAGTTTGGGGCAGAAACCGCAGTCACAGTCCATGGAACAAGATGCTATTTCCTGTGTTAGTGATCAATGTGATACATGGGTTAGAAAATTTGTGTTTGTTTAATTTTGGGCAACAATCCCCTCAGCATTTTCACTCCTACACCAGGGAGGGAGAAATGCATTGTCCCAGCTACATTTCTTAATGTATGGCTACTTGTTTCAATCTACAAGACACAATTAAAGGCAGAGTCTCTGTCCTTTTTTTCTCTTAAAAAACACTGGATATTAAATCTCATGCACACACTACTTCAAGTCTTCTGAAAATTGACAACAACAACTTAGATCTGGAAAAACAAGGGTGTTTTCACAGGCTGGCAAGCCTGCCAGTCTTGAAAGCCTACCAGGTTTAAATATTTAATGATCAGTCATGGCATTCATTGTCCTAATCAATTCTTTTTTTAGAGTCTTAAGAGTCTCAGAAAGTGCAACCAGGCTGTGCTGGAGACCTGTAGAGGCTTCTCACACCAAACAGTCAATAGCTACACTTGCTAGGAAAAGAGATGGGGAAGGCAGAATTCTCTGCCCTGTTCCATTAGAGGCACAGTGATGCCCTAAAAGGGACAGATTGCCTTGAGATAAATTGGCATTTACAAAGCCCTTTCTTTAGATCCTTCATGTTGGTGGCATTTTTTACTTAGAATTAAATGAAATGGAAACTTTTACAATGTTGAAAAAAGGAAAATTCTTTCTTGGAAGGCGGTGGACAGATGTGAGTTCCTCACATGCAGAAGAGCTGTGCAGGGGGTGCACATGAACACAAACACGGGTTGGGTTCAGCCAGGCAGTGGGGCATGCCATCTGGTTTGGAACCCCATGGAGCATTTGTGGGGCTGATGGAATATAAGAAATAAAACTGACAAATAGTCAGAAAAGAATGTCTGAAGTCATCTTTTGAAAAGAACTGAGGTACTTTCAGCCAAATGCTCCTCCTCTGATTGGGGTTCCTAACCCTCCCTCCCTTCAGGAGCCAAATATTTACCCCATTCCTTTATGCAAAACAATAGCCAGAGGGGGATTGGTGCTTTTCCCCTCTTTTAGTAGCTGAAGGGTCAGGACATTAATGTCCTGACCCTTCCCAATGAATGTGGGAACCTCCAGCAAAGGCAGTTCTTAGGGAAAACAAGCCTTCTCCAGGGTCTCTCTGCTGGTCTCTGTTAGCACAAATGTATGAATAATCTGAGGATGGGCTTGAGTATGAGCCCTCCTCATCCAGAAGATTCTTCTCATCAGTAGATGATCCTGTAATTCCTTCACAACTGGATTAATAAACTTTGGACTGCTCTTAGCAAAAAGAACTGCATTGACTGAGAGCTTCAGGACTGAAGACCACAGATCCACAAGAGATACACAATCCAGATGTCGAGTCAGAAAAATTCAGATGGAAGAACAGACTAAACCCCACTCCCTCCATATCTTTGGTAAAATGCTGAGTTTTATGACACCTTGCACTGCAGAGAGTAGTTCTTAGGAAATTGTTTTGCTCTAACTGAAGCCAATAATAAAATGTCTGGTTTTTTCCCAATGAGATCCAAGCAAGACACAAAGTGCACTCAGCACCTGGAGAAAGAAATGTGTGAAGATGGACTCACTAACAGATAATAGTGCTCCCTACCCTGGCATTTCTATTCCAGCCCCATGGACAGAAGTTGAACTGTGAGAGTTCATTAGCACCCTTCCTTTGGGCCCAGGGTTTCATACCCTGCATTTGATGCTTAGATGATGATGCACCATGAATACTCATGTCTAAACAACAGAAATCAAAACTGTTTTGAAAGAGATGTCGTGAGAATTCTGGTTTGCAGGAAGAAGAGAATGGTGTATGCAAGGCTAAAAATCGCTCCTTACAGAGCAACAGGATTGATCTGGCTTGTAAAACCCACCCAATAAACAGTGGTGCTGTTGTTTTCTTAACTGCAGCTTGTCCTTATGAAAGAAGCTTGTTTATGCTTTCCACAATGTTCACAGGTTCTTTTTATGGCACTTCATATTTCTCTACTGCACAACTGAATAGAGATTAGGAAAAAGTGTGGCTGTGCTTTATTTCAAAGGGCTGTACAATAATGACAACTGTACTGTCTTTTGCGTTGAGTCCAGGACAGCCATAACTGATGGCATCTTGCAGAGATCAATAGGATGAGCTGATAAAGGTGAACATGCTTAAATGTGATTGCACATTTCTCTGAGAGTACCTTTATAGATCAAATCCCTGGCAAGAAAATCGGCACTAGTGTATTGAGATGAAAAATGCATGGAAATATTTTCACTCATTCTCTTGCAGAATTGCACACTTCTCCATTTAAACTGCTGCTGCATTCCACCTCAGAGGAAATCCCTCCAAACTTATAAAGGGGTCCCAATACAACAAACTATTTAATTCTGTTGGTTAATATTTAGCTGAATGCACAGGAGCTGCACTGAGTGGGTAGAGATGTGCTCACTCTGTATTTTATATTGACAGAAACTTTCACATAAGGTACAGGCAAACATAAACAATCCTTGACGCAAGGAATTCAATGTACTTTCTGCAACTCTGTGTGCAAGATAAGACCAAACACTGACAAAGAACTTGACAATTAAAAAACTGAATAAAAATTGTTCATCTAATTTTGAATCTAAGATGTTCTTTCAAATATCAGAAAAACTGCTCAAAAATGTGTGCGTGTGGAGGGAGTCAAGGACAGGTCAAATCCTCTTTACAAATTTGAAGGAGCAAGGGAGTAAATGTATTAAGTCAACAAGTAAATGAGATTTAAAATCTTCAGGCAGTGCCACGTCCATTAGATGGATGTGTGCTGAGGCTCCCTGCAGTCACCCTGGGGGAAGGATCCAGAACAAGGGTGAGGGTGCTGTGGCTCCTGCAGGAAACTGCTGAGTTCCTTGCACTGGTGCCTGCAAAGGTCAGTGCTCACTAAATCCCCTGTGTCACTGTGACCTTGTTTGTGCAGGAGCTGTGGCAGCAGCAACGAGCCTCCAGAACATTCTGCAGCAAAGATGTTCTTTCAGATGGCTGGCTGCAGTTGCCTGTCAATCTGATTAGCCATGGCTGTGGAGATGTTACACACACCCCATTTCCCAGCAGTGACCCTGCTCCCATCACCAAGAGGAAATGCTTCCCAGCCCTTTTGTTTCAAATAAAGCAAACAGGAAATACTCAGCTACCTTGCTCCCAGTCTTTCACCATCCATTTCACTGCTTCCTGCCTCTGTCTATTTTGGGAGAGCAGTGTTTAAGAAAATTGCCTCTTCCACAGTTCAGGTTTTGCTTACCGAGGCAGACTGAGCCTTCGGTGTCTTGCTGGGTTCTCCCTCCTCCTGCCCTCAGGGTGGGGAAAGAGCAGGAGCAAAAGGAGGATGAAACCTCAACATCATCTGCTTCTTTTAGTTTTAGCCTTTCCTTCCTTTTAATTGAGGGCCGTTTCTCACAGCATGGAGAAATTATTCATGAATATTCTCTCTGTAGTGACAGTCTGGAATCCTTTGGCAGTGAGAACTGGTCATGCAGGAGCAGGCATCACGGTATTTTTGATTTAACTCTTTAAACTGGCAGGTCCAAGTGTTTGATTTCATTAGTTATTTGAGCAGAGTGTATGCTGGCTCTATATTTTTGGGAAAAAATAAAAGAGAAAAAGCAACAAAAGAATTTAAGAAAGTCTAACAATTTCTTGTCATTTTCAGAAAATGTTGAGGCATTAATGCAACACTAAAAAAATTCATTCCTCTTTGTATGGTAAATGCAAGTACAGAAGGATGTTGTGTTTGTACCACACTAGTGTATGACACAGGGGAAGATTGGAAATGTAAGAGAGGTGTTTGCACAAAGATGGCAGCTTAGAGAGGTTGTCCTTTCTGCTTACGATGAGCTTCAGTGGTGCAGAAATATCACATCTTTGTTGGTTTTTTAGGGAATATTCAAAATTTTTTTATGCCAACTCCATGGCAGCTGACAAAGAAAAGGCTAAGAAAAGGGTGCTCTGATCAGGGAATTTTTTATTCCTACTCTCCTTCCACCAGCCATATTTCCTCAAGGTGAAACAAGTCATTGGAAAATATAAAAATTATATTTGTAAAAGGAAATTAATTGAACACTTCTTACTAGTTCATCAGGTCAGTTTGCACCTCATCCTTCTCTGCAGATCTGCAGCCACACAGCTGGGTGTGTGTGCTTAATCCCTTTCTGCTGATCTCTGATCATCTTTTTACTCTGGAAAAGATTTCACAGTCAGTCTGTAGAAAGCCATTCCTGTACAATGATGTTCAAGAGCAATAACCCAAAATCTATACTCAGGTTTGTATGTGTTAGTGACAGCTTTGAGATGTGTCTCACATCCTTAAGCCGGGGGAAAACAGAGAGAGTACACATGAGGCAGAAGCACTTGCCAGCTCTCATTTTTTCAGGGTGACCCTGAATTCAGTATTTGGTTCAATTAAACATTAAGATGATCCCATGACTGACTCCAGTTTCTCCTGAAGTAAATAGGAGTAAATAGGAATAAATAGAAATCAATATCTCACATCATAAGCACCAAAGAAAGAAGAGGTCTCCTTTAGGGTTCTTTAGGGTTTCTCCAGGTATGAGCTGTATCCAGGTGACAACAGCAATGCAGCACTGCTCTTCGTTTCTTTTTAAATTTTTCTCCTGTTACCTTGTGTTTTTCCATTTATCCTCCACCTGCAGTCTCAAATTCCAGATTGATGGACTAGAACTTGCTGCATAAAGGATGATTTTATTAATCACATAAATTCTTGTATGTGGTGCAATAGTCAGCCTAGACACATAAGTGGACATGAGAGGAATAAAATCTCCGGGCTGACTCAGTAAGAAGTGCTCACTGAATTCATTCTGTGAGAAATGAGGTGATTCCTCACTCTGATGTTAAATCTGCTGCAACTCCATCAATGCTATCACTCCACAGCCTCTGGCAATACCACCTCAGTAATAGGTTTATAAGTTTTTATTATTATTATTATTATTATTATTATTATTATTATTAGTTTGTGAATGTCTTAAATGCTGCATCATGGCAGAGATGCTTTATGCCAAATACAATGTTCCATTTAGTGCAATCTGTATTTTCCAGTTCAGTCCATGTTTTGTTTTGAGCTGATTCAGAGTGAAATTGCTTTCAGTTTTTCTCTTTGGCCAGGCAGTTGGAGAAGCAGCCCTGCAGCCTCACCACTGTGCTGCCACCAGGTACCGAATTGTTCAGGGATGACTAGATTTTCTTTGGAAGAAATTGGTCAGTCTCAGATCTCCCTTTTGTCTGAAGACATTCACAATCTATGCATGTGAAAAAAGAAAATGAAACAAAACAAAACAAACCCCAAACCAGATATTAATNAACCAGATATTAATTATATTTTCAAGTTACTAATGATGTACTCAGGTGCTTTCATGACAAAGGAAAATGTGCTGACAAAACAGACTTGAAAATAAAGAGATTTGAACTTGATGAAGCTCAAATACCCCAGGAATACCTGGTCTGGGAATCAGCAGACTGGGAATCAGCAGAAGCACTCCATGCTCATGGATTGCAGCATTGACTCTCCTGATTTTCCTTGATTTGGTAAAGGTAAGCAGTCTGCATCCCAGCTTTTCAGAGCATCACGAGGGAG
>VZTI01003251.1:733247-752747 GCA_013397865.1 Struthidea cinerea
CATCCCATCCCATCCCATCCCATCCCTTCCCACAGCCTGGCACAGTTTTTCCATCTTCTCAAGCTACACACATTTCTCAGCTCTTTAAACACTGTGCTGTCTCTCAAGCATGAAACTGGGGCAGCCAGTTGTTTGGCCCAGAGAGTAAAGGTGTCAGAGGAAAAAGCACAGAAGCAATGGCCCTTTGACAAGGCAGCTTCACAGCTTTGATGTTTCCTCTCTCTCCTTTTCCCTAGTTAACTCCATGGCTACTCTCTGCACAGAACCCAAAAAATGCTCTTGTACTGGAGCAATCTTGGTATTATTTTTTGGGCTTTTCATCTTGCCAGGTGTGTCTAAGCTGTACCAGTCCTTCAGTCTGTTGCCTGCAGTGATACTGTGGGCTATGTCTTGATTTGGGGTGCTGGAACACGGACTATTTGAGACACTACGGACTATTTCTTAAGGTAACACAGAAAAGTACCATATTGTCAGTTAGTCCAAATTCCTTGTCCCAGGGCCAAAAACTCAGCTATTTCCCAGTCACAAGAACCAGGAAGCTGCCAGGCCAGGATGCCTCCACTTCTGCTGATGCTGACACAACTGTCAGGTCTTCTGTAGTCAGCATCATCCTAACAGGCAAATATTTACTCTTCAACTATTGCCCCACCTTGCAAAAGATTTAAAACTCACTAGCAGGCGGTGGATTTTATTTTAAACAATGTGCCTGTCTTGTTGCTCCATTCCTGACTGACAAACTGCTTATATTGGTTTTTCCTCAAGGGCCTCACTTACAGTAAACACAATTAGGGCTAAAGACATTATCTACCATGTATCATCATTAGAAACTGCCTGTTGCTTTCAGCTTTGCTTTGGGTGTAGTCTGCTCTAGACACAAGCCATCCCTCAGTGATTAGGGTGCTGCTGCACTCCAGGTCTTAAAACCCTTCTTAACTTTAAGAGGTGGACAGCATTAGGTGCTGCAGACTCTAAATCACAGTACAATGACTTCACTCAAGAAATTCTGCAAAAGGTTTTAAATCTGGTTCCAAATTTAAGCTGGAAAGGCTGTACTGCTGCTGGCTGGAGCACCAGACTGGCTACGAAGGCGGACAGGATGGTGGTACATGGTTCCCAGGAACGTGGAAACCCATCTTTGCATTCTCCTTCTGCATCAGCTTTGATTTTATGGTGAGTGACTGATGAGTGGCTTTGTCAGGAGTAAGTGTAAGAGGCTTAAATCAACATTTCCTGGCTTTGTCCTGAAAGTGACTTTATTCCCAGAGGATGCCAGCTGGACAGGGTACTGATAACCTGTCTATCCTGGGAAGGATGGGATTTTTCACACTTTCTGTGTGTGTGACTGCGAGCTGCTGTAGTTTCAGTAATTCAGTTTCAGCAAAAAGCACATCTCAGACGGGTGCAGGCCACGGACACACCTCTGCCAGCAGATCCTGTCACTGCCCCTCCCCACGAGAGAGCGAGAACCCGAACCTGGACTCCCCGACTCTGTGCTGCTCGGGGGTCTCACCCCTCACAGAGCTCATGGAACACCCAGAAGTGTTTCGGTGCAGAGCAGGAAGCTGACAGGCTCGGGCAGAATGTGGCTGATCAGCCCCTACAAAAGCACTGATGAGGCAGCTCTGGGTCTTTCTCTGCTGGCACTCATGTCACTTGGGTTTTGTCAACTCTGCTGATCAATGCTGTTACAACAATCCAGAGACAGGTTGCAAAGGCAGATGGGAAAGTGTCACAGCTGACAGACAAAAAAGGGAAAAAAGTAGTATTTCTGAGCTTCTTAATGCACTGGTCTGTCTGACTGCTCCAGGAGAGCCATTTCACCACGAGCCACTGAGAGCAGCACTCACCCAACAGCACAGCAAGAGAAATACTTTCATTTGCTCTGCACAAAAAACTCTATTTCACAGCAATGCCACTGGCTGATCTATTAATCACTGATTTGACCATTTTCTGAAAAATAAAATTAAATGGATGCCAGAAGCAAAGGGGTCAAGGAAAAAGAGTAGGTTCAGCCATGAAAGGTTTTATCATCTTTTAATTTCTTGCATAATGTCATTGTTATGTTCCTAATTGATAGAGGCACTAAGAAACAGATGAGTTATAATATATTTCTCTGACCAGTAATTTTGCAAGAGTTAATGAGAGACAGAGCAGTGCAAAGCATATCCAGAGGTACATAATCTAACTTATCCTTGTTTAATTATTATTTTTTTGAGAAGAAACACTTCCCCTCCAAGCAGAACTGCTCAAAAGAAGCAGGCTGTGTTCAAGTTAATCTGCTCTCTGACCTGTCAGTCGCATGAGTTCCTTATGCTCTGAAAGTGAAATCATTTGGTTAGGAGCACCAGTGTGTCTCTTGATCTTTCAGTACATAATCACTGGCCTGTCAAAATATCTGAGAAGCAAACAGAGCACCTCATGCACAGCACTGAAATCCTCCTAAAAACAGTGTCCAGTACAATGCAGCTGACTCATGTCAGAGTTTTGTGCTGAAGGAGTCTTCTGTATCTTCTTTTTCACACTCACATACTCAAAACCACTTAAAAATTAAAAATGGTATTACAGGGCTTCAGACACTGCAAAACTAAGCTAAACTCAACTGGAACACTCAGCTTGTGCTCAAGATACCCTGTGCTGACACACAGTCATCATCTTCTCTCCCACAGTGCCTCCTAACAACACTCACACAAACAGATCAGCTTTGGATGGGTTCTGCTGACGTTATCTTCGTCTTCCCGGGTCAACGTTTTAAGGACCTTCCACAAAAACAACCCAAGGAGTTTAGAGCACAATAACTGTTGCTTCGGCATATTCTTTTGTCTTATCTTTTTCTTTCTGTACAGGCTCCCATGGACAGCCAGGACAATTCCCACCTCCTGCACTTGTTAGACTGCCCAGCCTGGTCAGTTCTTCAGTGTGTCTAATTTCTGGTCAATTGTTTTGCTGTCACCAAATACAGGGATGTTTCATGGCTCGCTCAGCAAGCTGGCACGGTTGCCATCCAAGTGAAGGGCACAGCAGGCCCAGCCAGCTGGTGCCCCCCAGGGTACACCGTGCAGGGGCAGAGAACTTCTCATGCCAGAAAAAATGAAGCTGGATCAGTCTGGTTTTCACTTGACCACGGTGTTCACAACTACCAGCCTCTCCAGGGTGTGTGGCTGCTTTTTCACAGGGCCCGCAGAACAAGGACTGCATTAAAAAGGGTGGAATTTCAACAGTTATTTGGGACTGAAACCCGAAATAGCCGAAAATGGCTTTAAACTGAGCAAAAGCGACTTGTAAATTAGAAGGGACATACCCCAACATAAAGATGTGGTTTCACAGCCTGACAGGAGAGCATTAAGCAAGTTCTACAGCGCAGTAAATACCTTAACAACCATCCTACTTACAGCTGATTTCAGGATAATTCCCTCCCTGATCTCCTGTACTGCTTTTGCACACCTTTAACTCTCTACAAGTCCCTCTCGACATAGTTTCAGACACAGACTGATAAACATTTGAACGTTGCTGGACAAGTTTCAGAGAACAGTTCCAGGCACAAGACTAGCTTCCTGTCGTGTCTTTTGTTTCCATCAAGAAAAGCACTGCGTACAAAGTAGAAGGCATCATTTTCATTAGGGCTTGCTACCTCAGCTGCTGCTCAAGGCTCAACAACAGGGTCATTCAGGCATGAGAGGGCTCCAGGAGCAAGTCCAAAAATAACTTTAAAGGTACCTAAATTGTAAGGAACACGATTAGGGAGGACTGCAGGTTCTGGCCCCAACTTCAGCTACAGAAGACAATCCCATTATCCTGTCCCCACACAGATCTTGGAATGGCCTACTTTGAACTCGGTGATGGAAAGGATTCATTGCTTTTAAGCTGCAATCTTCATGTAAGAGATGAGATACTGGATTACAGACCTTGTGAGTGACCATTAATAGGCAATACTCTTTCTCGTTGAATTTTTTATGGAATAGATGATGAAAGATCCAAGTAGATGGCTCTCGGTTTTTCATTACTTCTGTTTGGTTTTGTAATTCCCTAATTTTGTTAACTATTCTGTCAAATTACTTGGAACCAGATATTTCGGGATATCAAATATGAATACATTTTAGCCTGAGGCTTCTAAAAGCAAGAAGCAGAGGGAACAGAGGTCTCTCGGTCCTGTCAGTGCCCGAATCCCGGAGCTCTGAAGCTCTGCAGGCTGCAGAGGGCAGCAGCCTCTAACCCAACCCCAGCAGGGCGAGCTGCGCCCAGAACAAAGGCCAAGTGTGTTTGTGGGGTGGAATCCACTCCCACACACCGACTGCTGTGGTATCTGTACAGTTCCAGCGAGAGCTTTCCATTTTAATGCAACATTGGTTCAACTTATTAATGTAACACTAATGTGCATTTCTGATTTTACGACATTGCTTTCTACATGTCACAGTCACAATCTCAAAAACTGCAGTTGTATGTGGTTATACTTTGCAGAAAACTTGTATAAATTATTCTTTGGCCATCACCATCTTTATCAACACACCAGCCACACAGAAAAGCTGCTTTGTCCTTGGTGCAAGTCGGAGTACAGGGAATGCTGCTCTCCCTCAGTGGAACCTCTTTTCTGGCAGATTTTTGTTAAGTGCTCTGAAAGTTCAATCAAGGGAAAGAGGTAAAAAAAGACATGATTACGAACTATAAAAAAGGAATATATGTTCTCTTATAAAATGTCACTTTCTACCTACCAGGCAGGTGAAACAATCTTCCAAGAAAATCTCAGCATAGAAATACCAAGAACACTTTGCATTTCCAGGAATTTACTGATTGGGATTTGTATTTTGATTATGTCAGTAATTCAGCCATTAACCTGCCACAACTAACAGCAGCTGTGCTGAGCTCTCTCATCCTTTCTCTTATAGAAACCATGCTCTAACCTGCTGCTTCTTTCAAGTGAGGAAATTGAAGGAAGGTCCAGGTGTTCAAGATCTAAATTTAATTCTCTTGAAAAGAAAAAGAAAAAAGAATAATTTTCAGATTATTTTGTTTGCTTCCAGAAGCTGAAACAGAATATCTCAGGTTGGAAGGGACCCATAGGGATCATCAAATCCAACTCCCTGCTCTTTGCAGGACTACCTAAAATTAAACTTAGGAAACACAGACCTAAAAACCAACCAAAAAAAAAATCCATCTAAACTCATAAGCTATGGGTGCTCAAAATTAACAAAAGGGTGCATTTGCCAGTGCAGGGCCCCATGCTAGGACTA
The DNA here is from genome assembly GCA_013397865.1 of Struthidea cinerea. Lineage (NCBI taxonomy): Eukaryota > Metazoa > Chordata > Aves > Passeriformes > Corcoracidae > Struthidea > Struthidea cinerea. The sequence goes on from VZTI01003251.1 coordinate 738,473, forward strand.
AGGTTAATTACTGCCCCAGTTAATTGGAGGACTCCAGAGCCTCTGGGAGCCTCCCCCAGGCTGAACCTGCAGCAGCTCCCTTATCTCAGGCTCCTCCTGGCTGCAATAACTTGGAGCCCCTCTCATGAGAGGGATCAGGCACTGGGAGTCTGTGGTTTTGTGCCTTTTGCATCCTTCGACCTCGTGGTACCAGACAGGAGCGCACTCACCCCTCTGTGTGTAGCAGCATCCCCTGGGGGAAGCGACTTTTAAAACGTTCTGATTGCACTTGCAACGAGTCTTTGCAAAGCCTGTGCAAAGTCAGCACCATCTTTGCACAGGAGCTGATACTCCTGGCCTCTTTAAACTGTGTTCAATCTACTTTCCACGTTGCCCACTTTTGTAATTAAAATAGAGTTCTAGGGACAACTGGAATCCTGAGACACTTATTCTTCTGACTGCACCAAGGTGTGTCATTAGGCAATAATTCAGGCATCTGACCACATGCTGTTTGTTACACCAGAAACATCCCAGACTTGCAAGCCAGTGCTACTGATCAGCTCTTTCCAGCATCTCAGTCCTCAGCACTGAATTAATTACCTGGATCTGGATAACGAACTTCCCGAGTGACCCTGAGGGTTAAGAGTCCACTCCTCTTCCTTCCCAGATCAGCATGATGATTTATGAGGTGGTTTTGTCATATGTTATCATGTAGGTGGCAATCCTGTTGATTCCCATTGTTGGAAAAATCAGAAAGCCCTTTAACTCAAGTGGAAAATGTTAAACCTCTTGGACATGCCAAGCACAGCCCAACTGTATAATCACCACTGTCAGCACCACAGTCACGTCAGCAGAGCAGGCTTTGTTCTCCCTGCATGAAATTTCACAATTCCCTATTTTTTCCAGTCTGTGAGTCTAATCCTTCATGGTTCTGGCTGTAGCAGTCGTTAAGGTGTGATAATAACCAGCAGATGCAATTGCATTCCTGCAGCAGGGTGTCTCTGCCGTAGGTCTCACGCTGTGCTCCATCACTCCGAGGCGTCGAGGGCTCAGCAGTGACCTCGCAGCTCCCACTGATTCCCTGCAGCTCTGCCTGCCTTCTCCAAGCCAAACTGTGTGGTCCAGGCTGAAAGCACAAGAATTTCTGTTGGTGGCAGGGATGTATTTGCAGGAAAGCAGAATTTGTTGTGAATGCAAGGACTTCTCACCTAACAGGACAGATTCTCCTCTTGAAAACCATTAACAGCCACGGTGGTCAAAACCAGCAAAAGTTTTAAAAAGTAAATTAATTTTGAAATGTTCTCACTGACTTTTCCCGTGTATTGTTTCGAAAACTTTCAAATACCAAGTTAGGATTGTGGATTTTTTCCAACATCCAAAATAAAAAGAGGAAAACAATAAAATACTTTTCATAGTGGTATTCCTTGCAAACCAAGAGAGGCGTTCACTCATTTTCCTTTGATTCGATGATTAATTTTGAATTAAACTGTTAAGTGTTTCCTGCCTGACATCATTGATGAGTAAGACTGCATGGATGTTATAAGCATCTTTCTGAGACCATGTTCAGAGCTTTTAGAACTGTTATTTTAAAAGGAAAAAAAAAAAAACAAAACAAAACAAAAACAAACAAACAAACAAAACCAAACAAAAAAAAGGACCTCCCATTACTTTCGTGCTAGTAACAAAATTAGCCAATGGCTGGGGTCTCAGATCAGATGAATTGCAGAGGGTACAGTGATTTTTCAGATTCCCGCATGATGTGCTGCTGGTTCTCTTTCTACATCTTATTTCAGTAAGCAAATTACTAGGAAAAGCCAGTGTCCAGTTTGTCCTGTTAGAGGTGATTTTTCACGTGGAAAGCACTGCGCAGACGTGGTTTCTGCTTTGAGCTGTGTGCCACGTGTCACCAAATATTTACTTTGCACGTTAAAGCAACTCATCTCTAGATCTTATCTGAGAAGAATGGTGTTTCATATTTGAGTCATTCTTATCCTTCTTGACTAACCAGTGTTCCAAGAAAATGCTGCATTCAGATACCAAACAGGACAGGTGAGTTCCCAGCCAGGAGGAGCTGTGTTCAGCTATGGTAAACTGGCATTTTAATTGGAAAAGGGATTTTTCTACCTGCACTATATCTATGGCAGACAACAGCAGGGGTATTCACAGGCACTGATGTTTCTTGAATTACAAAACACTTCCAGCTCCAGATGTCACTGACTGCACACGAACACCTGCTGGTGTAAACAGGGGGAGAACTGTGTGCACAAGGTCTCTGCTTTCTGTAACTGGAGACATGGTTCAGATTTTTCACCAAGCTTTACTAGCAAAGGACCCTTACTCATTGATAGTTTTCCAGTAGCAGAGAAGCTATATCAAAATATGAGTTATCTGTAATAAGATCTCAATTCAACTTTATTTTTGTCATGCTTTGTCAGAGGTTGCAGTCAGCTGGGCTAGACCTGAACACAAAAGAGCAAGGAAGAGACAATCTCGCTTCAAAGAACATATGAACTATTTAAAAGGGAGCAAAGAGACAATTAAATCTCAGTTTCATCCACCTACAAGTCAGGAGCACAGCATGAGCCACTTGTCTGAGGCCCCCCTAAGGTCAACAGAGAGACAGAAAAACTCCTTTGTGCCCCATTCCACCTGCCCAGGTGGGCGAACAAGGCCTGGCCAGGAGACCTGTCCTCACTGCTCTGCTGGGTGCTCTGTCCTGTCCTGGGCCAGAGTCCAAACCTCCTAGAGCTTCCCCAGGGGCAACTTCCCTTACATGGTTCATGTAGGGCTTGATATCCAGTAGCACTCTGGCTCTGCAGAAATCCCCAGGTGAGAATTTACAGTCTTTATCCCACACAAAGATCCTTCTGATCTTAGCTCCACAGTTAAAACATCCACAGTCAGAAACAGGGCTACCAACTACATGCAAAAAACCCATAAAAATCTTGAATCCGGTTTTCCCATCCTAGGAGAAACTGTGAGCAAAAATAGGAAAGAAGCCACCAATAATTGTGAGCAGCTCCTACGTGCAGCAAGTGGCTATTTTTTATGACGATAGGAAAAGCAATCATCACTTGATGAACTAATTTATGATGATCATTGCACCCTTGTTGGTCTCTGATAGCATACATGATATTCAGGGGGCTGATACAATCTCTCTCCTTGCCAAGCATCACACTGTTTCTCCTAGAGCAAGCACTGTAATTAAGATTGGGAAACAAAGCCAGTGATACGCACGTAAACCGAAGTTTAAAACCACTCACTTCCCCCACAGGCTGGAGAATCACAGAGAGGTTGGCAGGGGAGCACAGCAGGCACAAAAGCACCTCTGGCAGGAGACAGGAGGGGCTTTGCACCCCCTCAGCAACAAAGGCTGCAGGTGACAGAACACCCAGTGCCACTCGGAGCAGGGGGCAGAGCTGGCACTGACTCCTCTGTACCTGCAAAGAGCCCTTGGAGCTCCAGCCACGGCGGGGCCTTTCCCAAGTGCCAGCTTGGCAGCACGCTGAGGCTGAGTGAATTAAGGCTGCTGTAAATATTTAAAGCACTTAAGCCACCCTACCTCACAGCCAGAATTTGTTGTGTGTGAGTGCTTGTGGATGCACTCATGGTTTCATCACTTCTTTTCCTCTGCTGTTCAGGGAAAAGAAAAGGTATCCATCCCCTAAGAAACGGGCCCTTTCTCCCACGCTGGTTTCCCGATATATAAATATATAAAAGGACTATCCTTAAATGCATTTTTTCTACAGATATTACCATTTCGACACTTCTCCTTTTTTTTCCTTCAGTAGAGTGTTTTCCCTAAAGTACCTCTTCAGGGAATAGCACATTGCAGTGCGAACATGCAGTGACTTTCCTAAGAAAATATTGTCAAAAATAAGGTCTCTCCACAAAGCATTTGAGTTTCAATAAAGCATCATTTTAACATTTCTATTAAATCTGAGTTATGATCAGTCTGTTATTTTCCTTTACATGGAGAGAACACAGAGGAGTGAATAACTTGCCCAATATCACATAGGAAACCTGTGAAAGAGCAAAGATTTGAAAGGCAGAAATGGGATCAGCCACAGTTACTGTCAGCCATCCTTTTATATTTCTAGTTTAGCCTGGAGATGTGACTCTTGTGAGGTGACTCTGCAGCTACTCTGGTGATGTGTGTGTAGTGCACAAAGTGCTGAGCCTCCACTTGGGCAGTGAGGCAAACCTGAGTAAGTGCTCTGTACCTGGTCCTTCGTGTCTGGAGGAGAGGCTGGTGATGTGCTGTCACCATTAACAGCATCCAAGCCCACCAAAACATCCCTTAAAAACAACAAAAAAAATCTCTGTTTCCAGAGTTTCCAAGTTGTGGTGATAAAAGGGGCATGAAAACTTGGAGTGCACAACAGTTCCCTCTCTTCTTCCTCTTCCCATGGGCAGTTTCGCAGCTGTACTGAGAAATAAAAGCCACTGTTTTGCTAATTACTGTGCAATCCTGACTTTGCAAGCTCAGGGGCTTCCTGCATTGCTGCAGCCCTTTCTTGAGTAAGATTTTGCCCAGGAGCTGAGCCAACAGCATGTTCTGTGTTGGTGATGAGAGTCTGCCAGCCAAACCTGGGGCATCATGCTCTGTCCTTGTGGGGAGCGCTGGGGATGGGCTCCTGCTGTGGAGGAAAATCTTTGTGCAAAACAGTTCTGCAGGAGGTTCAGAGGAAGCAAAAACGATTCTTACTGAGAGGGTCACAGCCACCGTTATACTTAGGGGTGCCAAATGTGTGGCATCTGAGGGAGGTGGTTTTGTCTCTGTTTCTCACCTTCCAGATATATTTAAATTGGTAATGAATTCAGTTAGTTTTCCCCAAATCAAGTCTGGCTTGCCTGGGATGGTAATTGGTGAGTGATCTCCCTGACTTCATCTCATCTGAAGAGCACTTCCCTCTCATTTTCACTGTTGAGGAGGAGAATAAGAGCAGCTGGGTGGGCATCTGGCAACCCACCACAGAGACGAACCATCTGTTTAACAAAATCCAGTTCAGCCACAGACCTGGTTACCAAGAAGATCCCAGCTAAAATATCAGTGGTTACCAGCCTGCACAGAGATCTTTGCTGATCTAAGCACACTTCATTGGTCAGAAAGTTAAAGAGATCTCTGATCTCGATAATACAATATCAGAGCCCCAGGTGTGCCTGTGCTTTCCACCATTCTTTTCTCATGGAGAAGCACAATGGGTGAGGATATACCCCTTCCTCTCCATTGCCCTTGAGTTACTCCTGTGCTGCTCCTCATCGTCTCCATTAGCTTTCAGATTAGCACAAAGGAAAATTCCTGGGATATTGGGAAAAAAACAAACCAACAAAAACAACCTCTGGTGCAAGCCTGTCTCACAGCATTCCTTTTGTGACACAGCAGGTGTGAGCAGTGGGCTGGGGCAAGCTGGGGTAATTATACACTGTGCACGGCTGACTCGCACCTTCCACGGGATGTCACTGGGGCAGGACCGAGGCCATGTCACTGCTCACCTGTGGGTTCCTTCCCTGCACACAGCCAGAGTAAAGACATGGATGAAGTGACCACCTTCTGAAGCTTTTTTTCCTCCCCAGATTTGCCAGAGCTACATAAAGGTAAGAGCTTTCAAATTGCCTGGGATCAGCACTGTGTTTCCTCCTCAGGAGGGAGAGGAAGGGAGGAGAGAAGGACTAAAGCAGACAGTGAGCTCAAGGAGTATGGCAGCTGTGGCTCTCTGCTGGGAATGTTAGCTTCTCGTGATTAAATTGTCAAGCTCTGAAAACCTGCAAGCCTCTCTCATGTTTCTAAAATCCTGAGGCAAAGCTTTTTCTCAGGATATTTTCTCTTTCTCCTAGAAGAGATCAGAGATGGAAAAGAGGAAAAGGAGCTTTCTGAGAAGGTGGAAATGAGAGCAGTAATAAGGATGGAAATTCAAGCTAATGCACCATAGGAAAGGGCTTAGCTCACACATGAAATCAGGGCACACACCTGCTTGCTTCAAGTGAATTTATTCATCATAACTTTGTAAGAGTTGCTAAACCAGCTCCAGATGCTGTAGGACACATTACTTGAGCTGCTCTATCAGCTTTCAATTGAAGGACAAGTTATGGACATTAGTTTTAAAAGGGTATAAATGAAATGCTGGCTACCCATGATTCAATGCTGTTGGTGAGGGAATGTTCATCTATAAAACAATTAAATTAAAAGTCAGCAAACATCAATTTTTAAAGTAATGACAAAGTGCTGGAAACAACTGTGTAAGGCTGCCCTCAATTTTGAAAGCTAAAAGGGAACATGGAAGACAGAATTGTGTTCAGAGAGGACAAAGGCTGAATCTAAACACAGCGTTTCCTATCTTCTGTGTGCTCAAGTTTTAAGGCATAACCAAATGTGACCATGTCGCAGCAGAACTGATGCAGTGTCTCCCCAAAGCAGTATTTCAGTCCACAACATTGTTAAGGAAAACCAAGACTAATTAACTGCTAAACGTCACTGTGGCAGAACAGGAACTGAGCCCATTTTTTTCCCCAGCGCAGGTTAATGCACAAACCACTGGAAAATACATCCCTTCAGTGGTCATTACTCTATTTTTGGAATGCTAATTAGGGAGGGACAAGTTCTAAGGCAATCCCAGGGCTCAGCCGTGCTCATCCTTCAGAGCAAGTGGCCTTTAAATACGAATAAGGTTGGTCATCCCAAGGGAACAAGGGATTACACATTAAACAGTAAATTAAGGAACAAGGTTTAATAGATAAACCTAGTTTGCATCAAAGGTTAGCACAGAAAGCAGTGATGGATCTTATTCAGTATTTTAATTAATAACCTTGGCAGAAATATAGGAGTGGCTAATAAAATGTATGACTTAAGAACCAAATTATGGAAGCAGAAAATCTATTACACAGAGTAAGAAAAGGTAGAGACCTGCTGTGGCAGTGTTTGTGTGCATTATAATGCTGCAAAGCAGCGCGCTTAGAAAACCACCAGAAATTTCAGCTGCAAGCTGGGAGTTCATTAGTACAGAACGACACTGGAGGAGAAAGACCTGCTGCTGGTTAATGACAACTTAAATATAAACCACCAGCGTGGGGTGGCTGTGGAAAAGGAAATACATGCTGCTGGATTATTCTGCAGACAGCTTTTCCATTAAAGACAAGATGACATTCATGCCATCCCATAGGCTGAGCAGAGCAATCACTGACCATTCAGGGACAAGAAGGATGAATTCGCTGCACACAGATGTAAAGGACTCAGAACCTTGCTTAGCCCTGTGAGGGAAAGGCTGCAAAGGGACAGGAATGTTCTCTGGGCTGGCTCGAGGGGAGAAGGTTTTCTGTGAAAGCATGATGCTGGCACAATAACACAGCAAGCAACTACCATTAATAATTCTAGACCAGGAGGCTTGTGAAAGTTTAGAGTGTTTTAGATTGATTTAAGGTGAGAGCAACAGGAGCAGTGAATGTACTGAATTATAGACTGGGGCTCCCTTCATGAAGGATTAATTTAACATAAATATCTGATGTGGGACAGGACTGGAAAATCCAGGCAGTCCCTGCTTATCCAGCAGCCTTGTGAGTGCACGTATTGGGGAGTGAGTCAAGGCAGTCAACAGACAAGAAAAGGGAACCAGGTGAAGAGTTTCCAACAAGAAATATGGTGCCTATTCAGTCAACTCCCCACAGCTACATCCTCTCCATCTGAAGAGGCTGGTAGCCTGATCCAGGCTTAAAAGGCAGAATAACTGTGATACTAAAAAATTAATTTCATGCGTAAAGAATAGGGAATTGGCAGAGCATTCTTCATCTCCTCAAAAAGGTTGTCTGCTACAGATATAATGAATACTTTTTAAAGTCCGACTTCTCATTTGCTGCCAGCAGTCCTCTCTTTCAGCTTCTATTTAAAAATGAGAATAGGCAAATACCTGAATGCTGCTCCCCAATTATGTTTGTCTGTATTAGAGCTGGAACTATTCCTTCTCGAACATCTGGAAACCCTCAGCACGTTGTGACTGTTACCCGAAATGACCAACGCAGGACTAAAGGCAAAAGATCTTTCCACTGAGGAATTCAGTGTTTCATTGCTAGCCAAAAATTGGAATTAACTGCTTCAATCAAGTGAAACAGGCTCTTGACATTGTTCGAGCCCCAGATGTAATTGCATGCCAGCAATGGCATTTTATGGCCACTCTTTAAAATACCAGAAATTTAAATTGTCTCATAAACACAGCTGGAAGGGTTAAATGCCCAGGAAAATGTTAAACTAGTGATGACAGGAGAACAAGAACACATTGCAGCAAACTGAAAGCCTTTGGGCCAGTCTCCTACAAGCCAACAGGCCACTGGAGAAAACTGCTATACCTCCATATGTCCATGGAGTGTGGACACCCCTTACTATAACGTTTTAATGCTAATCTTCCAAAATACCAAACTTTTGAATGCAGTACCCTGTATTCTTCAAACACCCGAATCTTAAAGTTTCTTCCCAAATGTCATGTTCCCTTTTTTCTGTCCTGGACACACCCTCACTGAATGGCAAATCCCTCACTGACACCAGGTGGAGCTGGAACGGAGATTAAACACTTCTTATAAAGTCACTGCTTGCTGAGACACCATCCTGGAGAGCCAGGTATGAACGTGAAAGCAGAATCAGTACTGCAGTGAGCTTCGATTTTCAAATGAAAGCCCTTTCCAAGCACCGTGCCTGTGCCTCTGCAGGCACACTTCGAATTAATCCCACCTATGGGGTCATTCAGCCAACAGGGACACTCGGGAGGGACGTGCAGAGGTGCCGGCGAGAGCTGGACAGGGGCTGGGAGTGGAATTTCACAGCTCACCAGCTTTGCTTGCCTGCATGAGGCTGCTCTTCACACCCGAACACAAGAGCCTGGAGCAAGTCAGAGGAAGATGATGGAAACTGCCTGCCCAAACCTCCCCGGAATCTGTCCTTCCTGACCGGAAAGGCTTTGTCATTCGCAGCCCACGTTCACTGAACCGGCTCTTTGTGCATATGCCTCAGGGTGTGATTTACTTATTTTTTTAAAATACTGATTTCCACAGGACTTAAAGTCAGCTTTATTTTCCAGTGCTTATCCATATGTAGAAGAGATTAAAACTTGAGAGAAGACAGGGAATTGTTTCGGTGTCCCTGGGACGATGCAGTTCTGCCTGCAAATCAAGCAGTTTGCAGTAGTTTAAGTCAATCTGCTTCAGATAAACCCAGGCTCACTCCAGGAGAGCTCCAGGGACTGCTCTGCCCTTGCACAGAGCTCTGTTTGCTCAGGGTGACTGCAGAGAAGGCAACTCACATCACCTCCTAAGCTATTAATTGTGACCCTCCTGGGTGTTACTGTAGGGAAGTTTATAGGGCATTTTTCTCCTCTTCAGGAACTGCTGCCTGATATTTGTCCTTACGACTTTTTCCTCCAGGGCTACTCACAGTGTTCTCTCTCATGTCTTCCTCTCCAACATCTGAAAAAGAGGGAATTCTCTAGCTCTAATCTATGGCAACAACTCCTGCAGGTTTGGGAGTCACGGCCCTAAAGGGCTCTCAGGCACCTTATACACGGCTGGAACCAAGAACTGGGAGTAAGCACTTCTATGTTAAATTAAGGGGGCTGCTGAGTTGCATAAACCACCCTAGAAAATGCCTTTCCTGGACCTCTGGACTTGCAGCATTCAGGCCCAGAGGGTATCCAAGCCCCTGGTGCTTTCTCCCACACAGGCTGAAGAGGCTCCTGCAGAGCTGAGCCCAGCTGCCCACCCAGCCCTGGGGCAGGTCCTCCCTCCCAGCACACGGAGCTGCTGCAGCACCAGCAGCAGCACTGGAAATGAGCAAATTCAGGGCTTGATTAACAGCCTCAGCCCACAGCTTCTGTGCTTGGCAGCTCCAATGGATCAAACACAAACCTGGCATCCCACACTATTCCCTGCTCTGCTGCTGATTCACTTTTGCACCTCGTGTCCTACACAGTTACCTGGTGATATTATCCTGATACCTCTCTGGGTGGAGCCAGGATTAGTCAGAGTGTGCTTGCTCTCAGCAGTTAACTTGACAAGTTCTCACCGTGTTAGCCATTATTATTCCCTCCTACCCTGTGCCTCTTACAAGCGCCTGCCTGGGTTTACGGGCACTGGATGGAATTCAAAAGCCCTTTCCCCTTTTTCCTGTTCCACAGCGAGATGAATTCTGCAGAAGTGTCACCCAAAAGGACACCACCCAGTATTTAGTGCATGGTGTTTCTTATTCAAGATAAGAATAAGACAAAAACTTGGAGACTCCCTGTAATTTTGCCCACTAATCCCTGTCCCCGGGGAACAGCTCTTGGCCAACCCTGGCTAATGTAACTTTATCTATCACCACGCTCCTGAGCCCACGGTCACTGCTGACACACTCTTGTTTCTCCCTTGGCTCTTACAGCTTCGTCCTACCCGAATTCTCTCGACTCTCACCTTTTGTTCTTCTCAGTGGGATCCTCATGAAGCTTCAACAGCGGCCTATCAATACCTCTGACATCCCCAATCACCTGTTTTAGCTCCTCTATAACGATTATACTGAGATGCACCTTTCTCCGGCCATGCTCTCCAACCCATGTGTTTGCAATTTCCTTCGGCATCTTTGGCCTTAACGTGGCCAGTGCTGGATTTCTGGTTTTTTCTCCACACCATCCTACCTGTTCCCTGTATTATTCATTCTGCTACAATTTTCCATATCACCCGCTGTCCATTCAGATTTGTGAAAATTACAGCACTTCTTCCCTGATGATATTTTCAAATTCCTTCTTCTTTTCCTTCCTGAGGGACTGATGCTTTATCTCAGCACTACTGATCCCCCTTGTTTTGTCCTCCCCACCCATACTGGCCTCCAACACTCCTTGGAAACAGAGCTGTTGAGATCATCCTGCCTTGCCCAGCAATTCCTCCGCTGCTTTTCTTTGACCTCACACACTCGGGCAGTTTGTGCATCTGTGCTCCTTTTCCCCCCAAACTTCCCTTCCTCGCTGACCTGTGCAAAAAACCCGTGCCTTTCTTCTGCAAAGGACTCCTACAGGAAACGTTAGTAGGGAATCAGCCAGTTAATACTGGTTCAAGGGGCAGCTAGGAATAATTCACACCTTTCCACTGACAGAAATACAAACACACGTCTCCGTCCGTGCCCTCTTCCTCCCACCCGCCTTTATTGCGAGGATCAGCTCCTGCTAACACCCGCAAAACACACATTTTGTGGCCTGATCTTGCTCAGAGCCTCAGGCAGCGCACTCATACATAATAAGGATGTTTCCCAACAAAAGCCTGTCACCTACCGATGAGACAATGGTTTCACAGGACAAAGCTGGTCGCGATAACAGTGATGATAAGGTTGCACAATAACCCGAGGAAAGACAGATCCGAATTACCACTGATTGCACTGACTTAATCACACGTGAAGGTTTTTCACAGGTGCTCCAAGTGTGCTCTTCCCTTCCTTGATTACTTCGACAATCCATAGGAAAAAGGAAAGGTTAACTTTTCTGCAGAGGTGACACTCTCAGTCCCGGGTTTACACACTTCGAACAGTGTTTTCTGGGGGAACACTTTTAGCTTCCCAGCACACAGAAACACTTTGAAATGGTATTTTCTGCTCTCCACCTTCCTCATCATGAAGTGCGACAGGAACTGACCGCTCTCCAGCCTACAAAAAAGCCAGAATGTGAGAATTGCGATTTTCCCACTTAAGTATCAGCCGAGTGTGAGAACCGGGAACTGCAGAAGCGCTGGCAAACACAGGGCACGGAGAGGGACGTGCAGCAGGTTTTATGATGCCCTCCCCTTGGCAGGTGAGCTGCAGAGATGTTCGGAGAGAAGGCACACGGGGAGGTGCCCATGGTGATGTACGAGCCGCACCGCGAGCGCCACAGGCAGGAGCCCTCGGCCCCGGAGTTCTGCGGCCAGGAGGGTAAGCGGGGGCTTGGAGACAGCAGCCACAGGGGTCCTTGGGCACACCGAGGGTTGGTCTCCTGCACATCACCGAGCACATTCGGGCCCAGCCTTGCCAGGACGTGATGGGGTTAGAGAGCCTCTGTGCCAGGGTATAACCCCCAGGGCTGGGGTAGGATCTCCTAAGAGAAACATCATTAAGTGGCAATAAATATTTTTGTTGGTTTACTCAATAATTTTTCAAACAACACATGCTTTTTTGCAGCTGTATCGCTACAATAATTTCGTATTCCTAACGTGCAAATATGTTCAGCCAGCAAACTCTGTACGTGGATGGGTTATATCCCGCTTAAATTGCCATCTAGATGTACGGAGGACTGGCCTTTTCCCTGACATCCCTGCTGGCCAGAGCTGGCCTCCCTAGGCGAGTTCTGCAGCCAGACTCCTACAGGGATGAACAACCCCTGCCCATGGGGGAAGCGCTGACAGTTCAGCTCCAGGGCTGCGAGTGGGTGCCAAGAGCTGCTGCTGCAGCTGGGTTGGCTTTTCCTTCTGAAACCGGGCACTGCTCTCACACCTACACAAGTACCTCACAGCACTCCTTGTCTGAAGTGATTCTACATTCGCTACCTTCCTGCTACTGAGGAAATTGCCATTTACTGGACAGGACTGAAGAAAAAATCCGAGTGGGAGATCAGGTAGTGACTAATAAGGCTCGATGTGTCAGTCCTGGGCCTCTAAACCTGACTCATTTTCAGAGCATTTCACTCTGATCAACTCTCTCTGTAAATATTTTTGTCTTCAAAGATCTCCCTGGCCTCTTTCTAAGCTCAGAAGAGCTTGCAAGAGACTGGGGAGAAGGAGTTTACTTGAGAGCTACTCAGCCAAGGGACAGGCACAGCACACATCCAGCACTGAGCTGCAGGGTCTCGACCTTGTGCAGGAAGCAGATCCTTCTCAAAAACACATCGAGTGTACAGGAGTACAAGAGAGTACCCTCACTTGTACTAAGCACATTCCTTTTCTAGATCAGAAGGAAATTATTTCGTTTTTAATATTTTTTACATTTTTTCCCCTACAAATAACACCCCCGAAAAAACAAAAAAAACCTCAAACAGAAAACCCCCCAAAGCCAAAATCGAATCACCAGCCCATCACCACGAAACCCAAATGCCATTGCAAATCTTGACTACTTCTGGCAAGCCATTCGAGAAAATATTGCTAACACTTTTTTCACCTTTGTCACTGTACTTTGTCTCACTCTGGAAAGTTCCAGTTTTGTATTCCAGTTTGTATCCCTGTGGGCTCATTCCCTGGTTGCACTCACATAGCTTCTGAAAAGCTCAATCACGGGCTGGACTCCCAGCTCAGGGCTGCTCTGCCTGGGGGTGAGGGCTTCTCCAATGCTGTCCAGGCTTGACCAACCAAGATTTCCCATAGGGACTGTCCTCCTGTCCCAAACTCAGTCCTGTAGTTTGGTACCACAGCCACGCCAGCTGGCTGTAAAGATTTCTACATGGCTTTATTTTGAATGTATTCATGAATGCATTTTTTAATACAGTCATTTATTTCACCTCGGGTAGGCTGATTGCATTCTTAATTTGAAAGATCAGTAAGAGAACTGAAAAACCTTGAGGTGTCTTAGTCACCAGCTTCCCTCCTCCCAAAACAAAAGGAAAAAGATCTCTTTAACTTTTTTTTTTTCTAGAACAAAGAGTATGATGAAAGTTCAAGCTAGTAAAAAGGCTCTAAATACTCACAGTAAGGGTAGTTATCACTGAAGTTAGAGGTACTGTGGATCCTTTATCAGTGGAGCCCTTAAACTGAGTATCATGCCAGTGTTCTGCTGCAATAGACGCAGTTGCTGCCTTTCCTAAGAAATGATTTGGTTTCTCAGCGTTTGTTGCACAGGCAGTGAGACCGGCCAGTCACTGCAGGCTCGTTTGGCTTTAAAAACCCAGGAATCAGCACAGCACAGGGTATCTCTCCCTGTGCTGGATTTTGCCCTCCCTGTGAGTCACCTCTTGTCTCACTCCATGGGGCTTTTGGGAGCCAGAAGCTCTTTGCACTTCTAGAGTTTGCCCTGTTTTTCTTTGCACAGGGGGCTACGAGTTTCCTTCTCCCCCGCCCTACTCCTACCGAGAAACCACCACCATCGAGGAGCCCGGTGAGTCCAGGGGTTGTGCTTCTGACAGTTCTAGTGCCAACCACAGTGAAATGGGGTTAGCTTTCACATCAACAGACAGGGTGGGAGTTTTCTGACCCAATCTCAACCTCATAAACTGGAAAATTTCCACAGAAATGTCGGAAGATAAACTAAGACAAGGGAGTCATACTTGCTTTTCCAGCATTAGTCAATCTACACAAGTACCCATTAAAAAACAAAACCAAAAAAAAAAAAAAA
>VZTI01003251.1:752752-829217 GCA_013397865.1 Struthidea cinerea
AAAAAAAAAAAAAAACAACAAAACAACCAAAAAACCCACCCAGAAGCCAGGGCTTTCAGAATAAATAATTTTAAGGGCAGTGTTCCTGATCTAGTCACCCTTATAGAAGTGGAGAAGCTCAAAGGAGGAAAGCCTTTCCTCAGCAGCCTTCCTGCTGAGGAAAGGCTTTGAAGAAGGGTCAATAACACCTCATACAGGAGGAAAGGAGACACATTTTTAAATATCCCTAAAACCAGCAGGCACTTGAACTCAGACATGCTCTATCCTATTTATCTAACAGATACCTTCCCACTCCTCAAGTTTTGCCTTAGGCTGCAGTGTGAAGTTGTACCCTAAACTTGTTTTAGGATCCTTAAAATGGTATTTTTTTTCTGAAAACATTTCTGAAAAAATATCCTTCATGTACCCACAAGGGGCATGCCCCTCAGGGAGTATGACAGTCAAGTCTAGACTGCAAAAACATGAGCTGGAGTCTAACTGGGGACAGCACCAGCAGCTGTTTGATGGCGTTTAGGTTTTAGAGTAACTGCTTTGATGAATTTCTCATAACTGCTGAAAAGTTGATTCAGAATGTTCCTCTATAGCCTTCAAACCTCTTCAGGGACAACAAGCATTTTCATATTATTTTAAATATCAGAAGATAAATTCTCAGTGTCAGAGTACACCCACCAGAGGGTGGTGGGGACTGCCTGACTCTGGGGATTATCCCAGACAATTAATTCCCTGTGTATGTCCTTATCCAAGTAAATGCTGGCTGGTTTTAGGTGCAATGCACTGGGACACACAGAACAACCAGCACAGTGGTTCTTAGGAATATACCCGAAATCAACAATAATAACATGGGTGCCACCTTAAGAACCCACATTCTCCCAGTCAAGGCTTTATAACTTGTAAAATACTTCCCGTGGTTCTAATTTGGCTGCTTCTCCTCTCCTCCTGAACTCAGTTTATTTGGTGTCCCAGCCTCCAATCATCGTGGCAGGGATCTTCTCCAGCAAACCAACATCCACAATCTGTCCTTCCTGCCGCCAGCACATCACCACCCAGGTCACCTACAGACTGGGCAAGCTGTCCTTCCTCCTGTGCACCAGCCTGTGCATGGTTGGGTAAGTTTTCATGGGCACTTTGCAGATCCAGCATAGCAGAAGGTTAAAAATGAGTAATTAAAAATCAAAGTTCTAGTTAGTGCTTTTACAGACAGTTTGCCCTTTTCCACTTGATAAGAAGCCATCCTGTCCTTTCTAGATACAGTCATCACGCTACAGGGGATGCAAACTTGCTAAATTTAACCCAGGATGTTTCACTTTTCATAAGACAAGCAGAAATTAGTACAACGTTGTCTACTTCCCAACTGCAATTTAGAATCAGGCTCAGAAACAGACTCATGCATAAGATGTAAGAAGCGAAGAAGATTAATTTTTTGGAAGATGCTTTAAACATTAATAGACTTGGGAAAGAAGTGGATTCATGCAGTGAAAAGGCAGACAGAACAAGGCAGGGAAAAATCACAGATGTGACCAGCAGACAGGAAAGCCAGTAATCATTCTGTGCATGTCCATCTCCCCTTCGGCTGCAGGTGCTGCTTCGGATGCTGCTTCGTACCTCTCTTTGTGAAGGCCTTCAAGGATGCAGATCATTACTGCCCCTGCTGCCAATTTCACATTTATAGATACAAAAGACTGTAGAAACGAAGTTTATGAAACCAGATGATGTAAAGCCTCAATTTCCTAATGGCATAAGATTCTGCACATAAAACTACTGCTAGGAAACCCGCAGCAGTATGCTTAGGTTCACCTTGCTGGTGAAGCCACCTGGTAAACTCCAGTTTACCACCACCTGGTTGGACTGGCTTTAAAACAAAAGCACTTCAAGACTAATTTGCAGTGTCACTTAATTAATGCTCTGCTTGATTCGCTGCCCTGTGCTGTGAAGTTTCCAGCTGGTGAGTACTTCAGCTCCTCTCAAATCTCCCACCCAGCTGGGACACAGACTCCTCCGGACCTCTCAGCCCAACACTAACCAAGGGGTTGGACATGGATGTTTCAGAGGAGCTTTTACCTTCTCCGCACTGGAACTGACTGGTCGGGATTTCATTTTTCTATGCTCTTCCTCCTACGAGACCTACCCCTGCACGGCTGTGGGTGGTACAGTGTAGCTGATTATTTATTAACAAAACACTAAGTTATGAGACTGTCTTTGCTCCGTTATGTATGAGGTAAGAAAATAAACCTGTTATTGTTCACAATACTGGCAAAACTTCTGCTGTCTGCATTGCTTCCATGCCCCGTTGCACCCAGAGCAGAGATGCAGGTCACTGGGACGCCCCTTTACAGTAACAAGCTACAATCCAAAAGGCAAACACATAAAGAAGAAATATCAGCAAACACAGCTTGAAAAAAGTCACCACATCACAAGGCCTTGATTTTACTTCTTGGCATTCTCACTGCACTGTATCATCTCCAAAAGCAGGACTTATTAGACTTTACCTTTACATAGAACTTTACAGCCACTTGTGAAATCAAATATCTGCAATTAAAATGCCCAGGAGGTGCCCAGAACCTTCTCAACACTGACAGCAGCAGCACCTGCTGCAGCTTATCGCTGGCTGGAAAAATAAATGGAGAAAGAGAAGAAACCCATGTATTTCCATGGTTTAACATCATAAATGCTTTCACATTGAATCAGCACCCTGCTTGCTGAGGGCAGGTGGGATGAGTGGCAGCAGCACTGGGCTGCTCCCCTACCCTGCTCTGAGTGCAGGGTCTGCACTACTGGGCACTTAAAGAACTTCAAAAGCTCCTTATCCAAACCCTGTCCCTGCGGTGTGACCAGTCCCCCTGTCCCTGCAGTGTGTGACCAGTCCCCCTGTCCCTGCGGTGTGACCAGTGCCCCTGTCCCTGCAGTGTGACCAGTGCCCCTGTCCGGCAGTGTGACCAGTGCCCCTGGCCCGGCGGTGTGTGACCAGTGCCCTGTCCCTGCGGTGTGACCAGTGCCCCTGTCCCGGCGGTGTGACCAGTGCCCTGTCCCGGCGGTGTGTGACCAGTGCCCCTGTCCCGGCGGTGTGACCAGTGCCCCTGTCCCGGCGGTGTGACCAGTGCCCCTGTCCCGGCGGTGTGACCAGTGCCCCGGTCCCGGCGGTGTGTGACCAGTGCCCCTGTCCGGCTGTTCGGTCACTCACTGACCGTGCCCGCAGCCGCCGGGCCGGGGCATCGCCCGCCGCCGCCCCCTGCCGGGCACGGGGCGCACTGCGCGCTCCGCCCGCGGGGCACCGGGACAGGGCCAGGGCCAGCGGGAAGGGTCAGGGACGCCGGGCAGAGCCCCGGTCAGAGCCCCCAGCAGCTCCTCCGGTGGCTGGCACTGTGACACAGCAAGGGCAGGTCCTGGCTGTTGGACACTGTGGGGTTGAAGGCGGCCGTAGAAATGAGCTCCAGAAACGGCACTGCCCACCGGCCCTGCCATCCTAAGCGAGCATCACAAACTGGCCCTACGGAGCTGATCCCATGGTTTAGCTTGGACGAACTACCCCTACTGAGATGATCCCATAGTTTAGTTAAGCTAGGCTAGGCATATGCACTGATTTTTACTTCAACACCTATGGAACTGCAACCTTTAGACTACAGAAACCCCAGTCTTCAGACTGAAACGTGAAAAAACATAATCAATGTAAGTAAAAACTGTTAAACAACCCTTTTCCTGGCCCTACATGAAACCCAGAGACAATACTCCCCAGCCTCCTCAACACCCAGGCCACTCCCAGAGCAGCTGCCCCAGCTTTCACTCCTCCGTACCAAGGTCAGTGACTGGCCCTCCTCTGGTCACCCAACCCCCTGTGACCTAATGGAACACAAACCCACACGGACCGAAGGCAGCCACACAGACGGCAGCACAACAGGTTTTACCAATTCACACATTTTTCTAGGATGTTAAGATTTTTCTCCATTTTGAAATCTGGCTGTGAAACCACAAGCTTTGCTGTTAATTAGTGGTAAATAACACACCAAGTCCATGACATTCATCAGGAAAGGTGCAAAACCCAAATCCACAGGAATATGCACACAGCAAAGGAATTATATAAATATATGACTTGAGATGTGCAGGAGGTATTTAACAGTTAGGACATTTTTACACCACTATTTACAGGTACAATAGTTTACACAAGTGTTTAATAAAAAAAATAAAGGCTTCCAGCCATAGCAAATTCAATCTCCTGCTGTGCTTGCTATACAGCTAACTTCAGCATCAGCTGGGACAGAAATTAAGTTGAATACAGATTTGGAGCTGGATTAGGACATATCACACGTGAACATTTCCCCCTTCTTCTGACCTCAAAGACCAGGCAGGTTTAACAGCCAACTATAAATGAACACTCACTGCTCTCACATCAAACAGCGACACTCTGCACCTCAATACCAAAATGTTACAGGAAAAACAAGGGCTCAAAATGCGCAAGCTGACATACAAGTCAGAATTTACCTTCTAGCCAGCACACCTTACATTATGAATGCCATTCCTGACACACAATTTGGCTGAATTTTTCAAACTTCATCTACTTGATGTAACCAAAATCTCCCTCAGTTCTGAGAGACCCACGAGCTGTAACTCCCAACCCTCTCCAAAATGAAGGGCCAAGACACCAATGCAGTGTTTACCCTAGGCTGTTTTATTTACAATATGTACAGTTCCTACAGAAAACGGTTTCTCACAGAGGATATCAAACAGCAACCCCCCAGCGTGGCTCCGATGTGGGCGCTGCCGCCCGCAGCCAGCGCTGCGCCCGCGGCCGGGCGGGTCCGAGCTCCGGAGGCCGGGCGGGGATGCTGGCTCGGGGATGCTGGCTCGGGGATGCTGGCATGGAGCTCCGGAGGGCAGCAGGTGAGGTAGATCCGGGATGCGGGAGGCACTCGCTCTGCTCGTCCTGCGGGAAGGCCACGGCCGGGCCCTGGCGCGTCCTGCGGCAGCACTGCCTTGTCGGGGTCGCTATGCCAGCCTGGGCAGGTGAAGGGGGCTGGGGCTGGCTGTCACTCTCTAGGCAGCAACTATGTCACCGGTGTGATCTGCTCAGATTTCACAGAATGCTTTGGACTCCTTTAGGATAAAAGGCACTATGTAAATCTACAGGAACAATGCTCGCTATTTTCGTAGGGAGAATTCGGATGGGCCGTTAACAACATGTTGCTCTGATGCTGTGTACCGTGAAATTACATCCTTATTGCTTAGCACTTATATTACCATTACCTTAATTTAATGTGTTCACTGTCCATTATCCAGATAACTCCAAAATCTGAATAAAGAAATGAAAAGCATGGCAGTTTTGAAGACTATATTCTTGTAAATTTTTTAAAATTAACTAAACAAACATGCTGCACCTGAGAAACCCTCCTGTCCTCCTCTTCTCTTCATAGGTGTGTTTCCATATTTGAACAACAAGTTACTTGTGCTCCAAAAGATTTTTTTTCAGAAAATCCTTCAGTCATTGAAAACTGCATAAGGAATGCCTCTAAGTATGGACTTCACCAAACTAGTGTGGGAATAGCACAAATACTGAAGCACATAAAATCCAGTCATCTAAAAACCAAAAGGCACCCAAAATCTGTTAGCGGCTTTTTCTTCTGAAATAGGAAGTATTGTGTTTCTTAAGATAGTCCCTAAAAGCTGCCAACATCCCATAAAAATTCATGTGAAAACGTAGTGACATTCAGATACAAGCTCAATTTTATATCAGTCTAAACAACACTAATTATAATTAGGGCTTACTACTGCTGACCAGAGCCTCTCATTTCACAGAACAGTTTGGAAAGAAATCCTGACATTTACTGAAAGCCTGTAGAGACAATCCAAGTACCAGTAAAAGCACCACTGGGATGGTGCAATTCTCACCAGCTTGATGGAAATGCAAAGCAAAGGAAAGCTTTCTCCACTTAGGGCATGCCAGTTAAGCACTTCCCTCTATCCCTAACCTACACAGACGACAAAAAAAAGTAACCAACTAGTCTGCCTTGACTGGAAATAAGAGACAGTTAAAAGCACTGCAAGATACAAACTAAAAAGAGAATCAAACATACCTAGAACTTGCACCTTCTGTTTTGGTTATGAATACAAGGAACACACTAGGGAGGGAATCTATTACTCTATGAAGAGACCTTACCTTTAGAGACTCCAGATTTCACTTTACACCATTTATAGTATTAGACTTAGAATCTGGACCACAAGATTTTGTACAGGCAGGAAGAGTCCAGTCTACCACAAAGACTCTACTACGAGCTTTACAAACAAACTAGTAAAATAATTTTTCCATTTGTCTTTTTTGTACATGGCTCCTTCCTGGAAAATCTTTTATTTGTTAAGCTCAAATGCTACTAGTTAGGACATAAAAAAACCAAAACCCAAAAAAACCTCCAAACCCCAAAACTATTAAACAGAAAACCCCACAAAGTTTCCCCAAAACAACCAATGAGGATTATACAATTGTCAACACTTAAGGAAAAAAACCCACACCTTTAGCAAAATCTCATGAATGAAAACGTTTCCCAAAACTCTATTTCCAAGGAGAGGAGAAATCTTCTTCAATGTCCATGTCATCACTCATCAAAAAAAATTTTATAGAAAATTTTATTCAACATACAACATTTTCCAGCAAAAAAAGGCAATATACAGGAAGAGGAGTTGTACACTGCGGCTACAGAAACAAAATAAAATACTGGAAAAGAATGTAAAATTAAGTGTGAATTGCTGATTCTATCTTTACTGCACTCAAAACTAGACACGCGGCTGGCATTAGCTCCAAAGAAAAGGAAGCAGTCTGGGGACTGAAATAAAACTACACACAATGAATATCAACATCAGTGAAATTCACTTGCAGACTCACCCAATAAAATTAACCTCCAAGTGTTAAATTGTACATGTTCATTCATTAAATATACAATTTCTTTTTTCGTTTTTTTTTCTTCTTTTTTCATTTTTTTTCCTCCTTTTTTATACAAAGTCAACAGCTTACTAAACACTAGTGAGCATGCCCTCTGTGCTAAAAGGCTAGTTCTTGTGTTTTCCCCATCTCTTCCCATGGTAACTAAATTAATGATATTTATAATCTTTTCACTTGCTTTTGCCAACTTTTGAGTGTCATTCTATTTGCCAGAAGATGGCATAATCAATCGCAATGGTATTTCTCAATGGTTGGAAATTTAATAAAAAGACCCAAATATCTCTTTTTAGGACTCGGGGCATCCACTTGGCAAAATGGGATGCAAAGTATTGACTAAAATAAATGAAAACTAGTTCATTAAAAAAGATTCTGTGAAGCTGGAGGAGACAAAAATCCCGAATAAGTGCCAACAATGTACACAATGAAGTAGAGATTGCTATTTATTGATGATGTGAGTTTTTCTTTTGCATTTACAAATGCACAAAAATGTCATTTAAAGTATAACTGAAGGAAATAAATCTGATGTGAGTCTAAACATAAGATTTACTAGCTGCAGTGATGGTGAACACCACACAGGAAGGGCAGCCAGTCAGCTTATGCCATCTATAAACGTACTACAGACAAATAATTTTGCCAATGTCAACTGTTCTACTAAACTCTTCCCTCATTATGCTGACAATTGCCTTGCATTACGTTTACCATAAAATAACTCTCATTGGCATCCAAGCTTTTATAAAAACACCTTCATTTTGCTCAAAAAGGGCAGTCAATAGATACAGAGAAGCCAAACTGAACAGCCTCAACAAAATAAAATTAACATCAGCAGCAAATCCTCTTGCTGAAGACTTCAGATATAGTGCACGTGTACCAAAGTTCTACAGTTGTTAAAAAGGTGCACACACACACTTATTTTTGTCCCTTGCCTTGACAACCTGGTTAAGTAAGTCAGTTATGGATTTTAATAGCTTTTTCAAGGTAAGTGTAGCGACTTCTCTTTGGGGCTTTATTGAAATGGTCAAGCCCTAGCCATGGCCTTGGATGAGACATGTTGCCTAGAAAAGAAAAGAGAAAAACAAATAATGAAATTTTAAGACTAAATTGGAAAAATGTTTCCATTAGACAACCTACTCCTGTGTGCCCTGTCCACAGCTTGCTGAGAATCACGGGGGAGGGCAGAGGAGTGCAGAGCAGCCCCACAGCCAGCGGGGCAGGGCTTTCCTTCCAACAGCACATTCCACAGCTCTTTCTGCATCAGGTACCTGGTTTTTCTCCTCTTCAGTCACCTACAGGAGTTTACAGCAGTGAAGGGTGTGCTAAAGCAGGAAAACTGCTGTTATAACTTATGGCCAGAGGCACATCAGAGTGCTGAGTTTCACCGGAGTGCTGAGCTGGTTTCAAACAGGGAGGGATCTGCCATCGAAACGTGACAACCTACAGCACTAGCCATAATCTCTGCTATTCTTATCACTCAGTTTAACTGGGAATATCTGTTAAATTAATGTAAAATGCAAATAATGCTAATTAAGAAATCATGAAACTGACCCTCCTCTTTATTTTCTAAGAAAAAAAAAATAGTCATTTAGATGGCAAAGAAAACATACAGATTTTTTCACCTGTTCAACCCAGTATTATTCATTTTACTGCTAGTTTTCATGATAAACCACAGTCCACATACTTCTTGCAAAAGGGAGAAATTCTCTTTCAAGTCGTCCTCAATGCAGTGCATCAAATGTTCTTTGAAGTGAAATGGTAAAGGCAGAAACTAAAGAGGCCCCCAGCAAGGAAAGCGCATTCTACATTCAAAGCCATCAACTGCAACCACTAAAGCATAAAACACGTCACCTTGTTGGTCGCCTGCATCTGCATTTTGTGATATATTTTCTTCAATAATTTTTTTTTTGTTTGTTTGACAATGTTGAATTAAAAGAGAACGGCCAATCTTAGTGGGAGAATTTGAACGTTTTTGAAGAAAGGAATTAAGTCCTATGTGGTTGGTGCCAGCACAGTCATGGCTATAGTTAGTGTACCTTGGCAAAAGCGAGGGGACACTGTTGACATCAGCTATGCCAATCAAACTGGAGAATGCCACAGCTCTGGTTCCATCAGTCCACCGTGTGTTAAAATTTGGTATTTGTAGAAATTAATTATATCAAAGCACATTCTATCAAAGGGGTGAATTCCATGAACTCTCAAATTAGAATATTTTGCTCTCACATTCCCTACAATTCCTACAAACAGTTCAAGCTCTCCCTTTTCCACATTCTGACACGTTCTGTGCTTTTGACCTGCTTGTCTGGTAAGTTTTCCAAGTTGTTTTGGCACCACTGCCTCTGCCTGGCTCACCAAGTCCAACAGTTCATTCCAGACTATTGCCTTTCCCTCTGACCCAAGGATGACTCCCAGAATAAAATCAGGACTCTGCCTGCTCTGACCACAAAAGAGAGAGTTTATCTGCCTGTGGAGAAATGTCCACCTCCAAGCTGACCATCCGGAGACCCTTCCCAAGTAGTGCATGAAGAGGTCCTGCAGTGACACACTCCTGGGCTCTCAGGTGACTTGTGCAGCTGCAGGCTGCAAGCCACGAGCCATGGCCCTGCCCGTGCTACATACACAACAAAAGCTCTGTTCGCTAGGCTCCTGCAGAGTACCCAGGAACAGCACAGGTCTAACTCTCTGCAGGTTGTGAAATAAATGGACAGCTACAGGATTTCTTTACATCTGTTACATAAATCCGGAGCACAGCTGGGAAAAATTGGAGAAAACTTGAACCTAGCAAAACCTACCAATAAAAATCAGAATTCCTAATTGTCAGAAAAACGCAACTGCAGAGAGCCAGTGCCACTCACAGAGAGGAACAATCAGCTAAGCTGGGAGAAGAAACGCCAATGAGTTCAACGGTTTCAATGGATCCCTGACTGCAGATCCAAAGGTGCCATTCCCAAACAGAACTCTCAGAAGAGGAAAAGGAGAGAATTGGATTTAGAAGCACTGGTGCAGGTTGCCCAGAGAAGCTGTGGCTGCCCCATCCCTGGAAGTGTCCAAGGCCAGGTTTGATGGGGCCCTGAGTGACGGGTCTAGCACGTGGCACCCCTGCCCACGGCAGCAGGGTGGAATGGGATGGTCTTTAAGGCACCTCCCAGCCCAAACCATTCTAAGACGATGAAAACACTCCTGTGGTGGAACTCCTGAAGGACTAACCTGGTTTCTCCCATGTGTAAATGTCTAAGAAAATAGAAGTTTAAATATCAGTCAAGTTAACAAGCTGGCAGCCTATCCAGAGACAAATTTAGAATGGAGCCACATTCGTACCCTGGTGAACCATCTCTTAGGAAAAAAAAAAATCTAAACAGCATCTTATTGACATATTTAATGTTCTTGTTAGAATCTTCAGATTCATTGAGGAGATCAAGAATGAACAAGAATTATCTTTCCATGAGAATCAAACATGCAAGGGAGTAGATGGACAATAAAGGTAATGTGCAACTGATGCTGTAAAGTGTGTTATACTGACACTGGACCCATTTGGTCACTCAAATGCAATCTTTTAACTCAAAAGGAAACAGATTCTTTATCTATATGCCTATAAAATACATATTCTTGGACTAACACATCCATGTAACACTGCCCAGTGTGCACACAAGTGTGTATAAATACTTGCTCAGTCACTACATCTAACGTATGCCATGTAAAAAGAACAAACTCTTTCTGCATCCTGAGTTAAGGATAAACACGTAACAACTGGCAGAGCAACTTCAGCAGGCCAAAGGAATAGCAAGGTTGGCTAACAACTTACCAGGTTGGGACTCAAAATCTTTCAAGTTCACTTCATACTCATCTTCGTTGAGATACTGGTGTCGGCCCATCATTACAATGGCAAATTTAAACTATGAAAAGAAAAAAAAAACACAAAAACCAAGTGGTAGGATACAACATTAAAATAAAGTCTTCAAGCCTAAGTTCACAGTCTAACTTGCAGCTGGTTCATAAGTACTATTCTTCAGGGGCTGAAAAAGGCCAAACCTGCTTAAAACCCTCACCAACAACCTGGATAATGGGACAAAATAAATGCTTGGGAAATCATAGACCCACATCCTGGAATACTGTGTCCAGGTTCAGGCCCTCCAGCAAAAACGACAGAGCAACCAACTGCAGCAAGTACAGTAACAGTCCAGGGACACCGTGAGAGGACTGGGGGGGAATCTGGTGTACAGGAACCTCTGGGAAATGGGTTTTGGTTAGCCCAGAGAAGAAAAGGCTGACAGGGCTTTCTACCACCTGAAGGATGGGGTACAGGAGCAGACTCTTCTCAAAAAGCTGCACAGAGGCAACCTCCAGAAGTTGCAAAATGAAACATTCTGATCACGTGCAAGAAAAGAAAATCCTTCACAATCATAGCGGAAATACTCTAAAACACAGTGTCCAGAACAGGGCAGAATTCCCACCCTTGGGAGTTTAAAAACTGCAACTAAAAAGCCCTGCACAGCCTGACTGAGACACATTCTGCTCTGAGCAGGAATGTGAAGTGGGGGTGGCTCCTAAAGGTCCCACACCAGCTACACTTTTCTTGGTTACTTTAATGTTTTGCCAAGTATCTCTCTTGGTGCAATACAGAAATACTGATCCTACCCATCTTACCTAATTAGTCCTAGAAAAAGCATTATTTCAGTCAGGAAGCTGTTCTATCACACAAAATCTACGCTTATCCCAAGTCTGTGGTATTCCAACTTATTAAAATAAACTCATTTAGGGTTTACAGTCAGCAATAAAAACTCTCCCAACTTGAAATTACCTTTTCAAATTCTTTTTCTTGTATGTCCAGCATTGTCTGAATCCGCTTCATAACCTCTCTGAAGTGTTCACCCTAGCAATCACAACAAGATTTTTAATGTCAAAAAAATCTAGGAAATAAAAGGGAAGCTGTTAGTATTTCCTGCCTTAAGCTTCATTGAAAAACATTGCCTCAATCTCTCTGTTAAATACAAAATTACACAAGTGTCAACATCATTCTCTACAATATGGAATAACAGCAGGCAACTTGCTCTAAATTCAGGAACTTTAGAAGTCTTATTGATTCACCATTATGCAAACTGCCCCATAAATTAGCCAGGCACTGTCACTGATATGTGCAAGTCAGGTTAAAGTTAAGCAGCAAAATAGGAGTTTGTAAAAAAACCCCTATTCTGCTCCCTGTCTATGTAAACTGCCTAAAAAAGTGACAGATACCATCAACTTAAAGATGAATAATATATATTAATTGTCACAACAAGGAAATGCAGAACAAATGGTTTCCACCAAAAATCACCACACAGGTTTTAGTCTTTGATCAAAAGCATGAAAATTAGTAAAACTCTAATTTTAGAGTTTTAGAGGTAGAGAGAGATGGACATATTTCTCATTCCCAAATTTTTAAAAGTAGGTAATTTTCATACAAAGTAACATACATGCACCAGAAAAAGTTTAGAAGCAAATGCTCCCAGAAATACACTTTGATATTAAGAGAATCAGGGTGACATTCAGCTGGAGCAGCACCACAGAAAAACTTGAGAATTTAAATTAAGCTTTCAAAATTAGCTTTTGTTCTTGTGCTAACTTTCAGCCCTAGAAGATAAAGAACATCAAATTACAGAAGGGATGAAATGCAAAGTCATCTCAGTGCCGGAGAAAGCAAACCCATTTTCCATAATCACATGTCTCAGTGAGAGCAACCATGGCTGGGCCATTTTTGCCAGCAACTCTGCACTGCAGTTACTCAAGTGCTGTTGGAAATGGGGTTCTGGATTTGTTGGGGGATTCTGCAGGGTCAGGGGGTGGTACTGATTTGACAGCTGATGCCAAATGCCTGCTTTCTAGGTATTGCACAGGCTCACTGAAACACTGAACAATCTGGATATGCAAAAGGAACTGAGCTGGGAAATGATTCAACCATAAAAAGGCACAGATGGGGCACAACCTTGATACAAGAGCTGTATTTTCCTACACACTTCTTACACTAATGCATTTCTTTGACAGTACTTAAAGAAAACATCATCAGTATAATGCCACAGAGAGAAAAAGGGAGGTATACTGCACCTGGTGTATCCTCAGCAAGAATGGAATTCCAAATGTCCCGAAAACCTCTTTGTGGAAATGTGCCACTGTGATTAGCATCTCATTTTCTTTATCTATATCTACCTGGTCCAGAGGAATTTCCTAGATCCAGACAGAGAATTGTGACTCCAATCAGCTAAATTTCCACAGAAAGAAACTAAAGCTTTTAAGTTATTTTTCCAGTTACTAAGAAATGGAAAGCATTATTGACGTACTGTTACTGATCTAAAACAATTCCATTCAAAAAACATTTAGAAGAGCCATGTTTGACAGAGTCTTTTACCAGAGTCCCTCATCCCTGGCATGACAGGACTTCAGCTTCCCCTACTCAGGAAATACTCTCCTGGCTTCCCTGAATGGCTTTTTTGACAAGAAATCTTCTATCAGTGCAGAACTGACTGTAACACAGGCCTCTTGTCATCTCCTCATTACAGTTTACACTGGAAACTTTTTTTTTGATTTCTGATATTTGAGGCAAGTTAGCAGATCTGAACGAGATGTTTAGGGGAAAAAAAAAAATCCCACAGTAAATATCAAATTTGCCTTAAGAACCTTAAGAACCTCAACTGTAACAGAAAGGGAAATGAAGCCTACTAGAATATAAGAGTACAAAAGGGGGTTCCAAGCATAAACATTTCTATCATGAACTCTCAAACAAACCTTGGAATTACTGCCAAGACATTAAATGTCCTATGGACAGGCTCTTGCAAAGTCTTCAGGTATTGTTATAAAAAACATATGTAAAAACAAAAGAATGAAACCATTACAGGGAAACAGATGGAACAAGGGACAATCTTCTTAAAAGCATTATCTTTAAAAATACATGCAATATTATCATGTAATCTTAGTACAAACATCACAGTACTTGAAAATCAGCATCCAAAAAAAAAACCTACCACTTGAGAGAGTTTCCTCTCTCAAAGTCAAGTTTTAAAGCCTCTTTAAGACAAGCACAATTTACCTCTATTCGAAACGTTCGACTTGTTGCAGGTGACAAACACTCTAACAGCTCATCCTCCTGATGGACACCGATTATTTTGTAACTTACAATTTCTAGCAGCCTTAAAGATAAACAGGAAAAGCATTTTTAAAAAGTGAATTAAAAAAAAATAATCAATGCAGCATTTCTTTATCAAACCTTTGGAGAGATTAGTGTACAATGTAAACTGATACTGCTATCGTATTTGTAAAACTTTAAGTTCAATCTTTAGTAAAAAATTAAGCAGTAAAGCCACAAGAGGTTACATTATTTCTGGCTCACGGCAAAAAGCGAGGATGTGCCATTACAAAATACAGGTTTTTAGTGGAGATTACTTTATATATCCTCTTTAAATGACCTCGCTTTGAACTCCTGTAACTCCTGAGAAGTGAATAGCTTGAAATGCTTTGATTTTAAACAATTACTAAGTTGTGACTAACAAATGCAATTGATGAAACTCAAGGATGCAACTTTATTAAATACAAAATAAGTAACTGTGTAAAATCTATATTTGTAGTTAAATTTCTTAACAGAGGGAATCTGGAAGCTTTTAACACAATATTACATTTAATCTGTCAATAATGGTTTCTACAGTATTTTAAATTCTACAGATACTTCGCTGCATAAAATTTACATGATCACATGGAAGAAATCATAGTCTTCCAGCTTTACCTTAATTTCCCTGAACCTTTTTCAGAGAGTTCTACAACTTTTTTACATTCTTCTAACAGGTCCCGCACACACCCATGCTTATCTGGATATACTGTTATTTCCTGTGGGATTTGAAACACAAAAATCATTAGAAAAATCTGAAAATGTAAACAACCTCATGACAGCACAGAATACACCAGACTGCTCTCCTTAAACACTCATCTTGAAAAGATAACTAAAGTCAACACCTATATTATCCTGAAAACTTTTGTTAACAGATCTGATTTTCTCTTACATTTTTTTGTGCTCTTTAGGTGTTTCTTGCTGTTGTTAGATTTTTTTTTTTACATAATGCACAACTTTGTTCTAATTTTGTGTTACTCAGGCGTAGAGTGTGTGACCCATAACCACAGCCATACCAGCTCCGACACGGGAATGACAGCAAGTGTGTAAAGGCTTCACTCACCTCTTCCCTAAACTGGCTATTTAGCCATATGCATTTAAAACTTCTTCTGTTTTCAAAATCGGTTATCTTCATTTTGAGCTTAAGAAAGAAGAGAGAAACACTTTAGGCATACTTTGAATAGGGCAGAATTATTTTTTATAACTCATCCCAATAGGAGGAGCAGACTCTTACCTGTTGATAGTAGAGTTTTTTCGGTTGCCTAGGCTTGAAGAACTGCAGAAGATCTCTTAAAGTACCTTCATAATTATGTCTAAGAGGATTACCAGGACCATCTCTATAACTACAGAGGGAAAGAGAACATGCTTTTAAAATCCATCTCTTCAAAATCATCACTGCTCAGTAAATTGAAGCACCAAGAACATTTTTATTACTGGCTTTCATTTTCACGTAATTGCTAACACAGCCTAAGCAGCACAACACACAGAACTTTAGTGATTTTTAAACACAGCTGGGTTGTGGGAACAGAAAACCATTCAGGGTGTGTGTTAACTCTCCTGGATGTTTACAAGCTCACTGTCAGTGCTGCAGGCTGGCAGACCCACATTCCTCTGAAATTACTGGCATAGCAGCACATGCTTTAGATTGTGAAAGGTTAATTTGTGGAGCCATATGACACAACGAATTCCACAGTGACCACTGCACTGGAAACTACAAAGAGCTACTCAAATTCTCACTGATGATGAAGGGAGATAGCCTCAGGTAACTAAAGAGCATCTACATTTCCATGAATACAGAAAGACGTAAGTTTTGTGCGTGCATCATTCCTGCAGCACATACACAGAGCTGTAATACACTACTTTCTGCTACAGTTTTATGTAGATTCAAATCTAGTTTTACACAAACATGCATAAAACCACCACTTTAACCAGAAATATCCCTTTGAGCACCCGTGAACTTGTTAGATTGTCGTCATCTTCATAAAACCTCATTCGCATTCTTTGAGGGAGGAGGGGGGAATTCAGTGAAGTAACTCCTGAATTTAGACTTGTAAAATCAGCAAAAATACTGCTTTTATATGTGCTTGTTTTTGCTCTCCTCCATTCTAGAAATCTGCATTCACTGAAACAGCACTTGCATTAGCTTAGCAATTTATCCCACAGCATCAGGCTTTGAAGTAATTAATGATTTTTAAAATGACATTTACTAGAACTCTTCTAAAACATGCAATTCTTTGAGGCTCTAGAGACATTCATTGCAATATTTCACCTGTCAAAGCAACCTGCTGTGCTTGCCAGAAAGGTAACATCTTACTGGTAGAGAATTAGTTAAAAACCTGGAAAAGGCTTATTTTTGAGGAACAGCTTAGACACAGAATACTAAGGAATTCATCTTACCCTTGGGACTTGAAAAACTGTAATAACATTGGATCCGTGTTAAGTCTCTGAGCGACTGTCTTTGCAACCTGAAAATAAATTTTTGGTAAGTTCTGAATTGTTTCACACAGTTATGACATTGCTCTACAATCATACAGTCATTCATTCCATGACAAGAACATTATGCTACTGGAAGTCTGAGAGAACCCACTCTGCTTACCTCCCCAAGGCTAAATAAACTAGTATTGTTAGTTTCTGAACAGTTGACACAGAATAAGATATACTAAGAGAAGAAAATGAGGAAACTGTTTTATTACAGTAAGTTACTGTTGCCAAAAGGCCACTAAATCCACGACAATAGCTCCATTCTTCTTTTGCTTGTTTTTGTTGTTTGCTTGCTTTTTGCTGTTTTTTGTGTTTTTTTAAATTATAGTATTAGGGAAATAAATAAGACTTGCTCTTTGAAGATTCCCACTCCTTTAACTCACTCCAAGTTAGCTTGCTGAGTAACAACACCACATTATTCCCATGAGTACATTTCACATCACTGCCTCACAAAAGGCAGGGGAATTCTGGTTTTGCCTTACCAAGAAACCTCAAACTATATAGACCTTACACTTCAAGTGAAAAGAAAGTAAGAGAGAGCAATTGGCCTAAAAACAGATGATGAGGACAGGACAGCAAAACTCATCCCTGACTTTCCCTGTGCATGCAAAGGTGCTCAAAGTTTCTGCCTTTTGGGGACAGAAAATAAAACTGTCTGGTTTTAAGTGGGGTTTTTTCAGACATTGACAAAAGCAACTGCAGGAGAACTGCAGGGAGTCAAATCTACTCAAGCTCTTAATGGATCAGACCAACTTTATTTCAATTTTCTTCTTATGTTTCCATGTCCAGTTTTCCTCATCTGAACACCCCAACCCATCTATTATCAACCCAACAGGTCTGATCTGTCAATGTCACTGAGCATTAAACTGCACTGTGTGAAGAAAGCAATACAGCTTGGTCTACAAAATAAATATTGTTGTTGATATTACAAGCACAAAATAGGTATCACTAGAATCCACAGATATTTTCCTTTTAACGGCCAAATAAGTTGAGCAAGTTTTACACATCACTTTGAAAGCAAATGTATAATTTCATGAGAATATAATTTCCCTGACAGAGCAGAATGGCCTACCAAGAAAGAACTTATTATCAAATAACTCATTATTAATAAAACTGGGGGGTTTATAGTATTTTCTTCTCACAAATCTTAGCGGCTTCCTTCAATTTTTCATTAACTCAATGCAAAAAATGCACACGGTCAGTTTTAGAACTTTTCTAAAAGTATGTATAATGCATTTGTGAACTACTGCAAGTTACTTTCAGAACAAGGAAACAAAAGAGAAACAGGACACATGCCTGAAAGTAATTCATCCTATTGGATAAAGTAACAACAAAGCCTGGGTCATTGGGGATGGTTTTATCACAGAAAATGACATCCACACGGTGATAGAGGTCTCGGAAGTACTCCTTAGCTGTTGGGAGCTCGCTGTTATCATTTTCTGGGTCATCCCTACAAGAGCAAACAAATGACGATACCATTACACATCACATTCTTACACACACAGGCAGTTTGGGCTTTTAAAAACATGTTCTACAGTAAGTCAGCAACAGCGGAGAGATACAGAGATGAAGTTTAGAAACCTTTTGCAAGAGCCACCACTGGTACACAGTAGGACTGATGCAGTCAGCAGTGACCCAGAGCCCCGCGTGTCTGTGCGGTCAGGGCCTGGCGCCCTCGCCTGCTGTGCTGCTCACTCGGCTGCCTGGCCCTACTCTTGATTCCTGTGGGCTCACAGCACCATTACAGCAGGAGCCGTCCCTCCCTCCCACCCTGGCACATCCCTGTGTGTCTGTACTGATGCTGCACAGCTTTCCATGAACCCCTGTATCAATTGCTTTGCACAGAGGCCGGATGGACAACATTCCTTGGTACAGAGAGGCAGAACAGTGGGCACTGTTTGGGTCACTCCTGACTGGTACCCCAACTTCTCTGCAGAGAAATAGCACCAGGGTACAAGCTGTGCACTTACCCAGGAGTCAGCAGCCAGCCAAGGGTGCATAACACCAACTGGGTCAACTGGGAATGCGAGTTCCAAGGCATGACATGAGAAATACATTCATCTCACATAATCTGGGGTAAGAGTGCTGAAGATAGACTAGCTGGCTTCCACCCACTGTCAGCCCATGGAGAGAAACAGAGCAACACAGTTGGGTGTGACCATCAGGAGTGAGAGCATAGAAATGCTGATTTATAGCCCTGCCAAGCTTAGGAAAGATCCCTTTATTGGATACAAGATGCAGGAGCTCCCCTTTTGCCTTGGAGAAATCTCCAGCTGAAGCACCAGTACATCTACGAGTTGCATGTGCTCAGGCAAACTGGGCGCATCTCATCACTGCAGACCAGTAAGGAACTGACTGTGAGCATAAGGGAGAGGCAAAAAGGGAAAGCAATTTAGTGTAGTTCTGGGCTGAAAGGAGCTCCAAGAGCCTTGCCCAGTGGCCACGGTACTGAGCCCAGGATCTGAAATGCTGGAAGGCTCTTCAGTGTCTGCGTTACAGTGGCTCCAGTACAAAGCTACACAAATCAGATGCATTGCTGAACACACTCCGTGAATATTATGACCTATTTTAGGTTATTGGTTTTCTAAACTAGGAGGACACCTTTTCCTTAAGTAATGTGGCACGTGATAACTCAAATACCACTGATATTTGCTCATTTCCCCTTTGAATAAACAAATGAGAACTGCTGAGAACACATCTACTGTTGGAGTGTAATACTTCGCTCTTGATAAAAAAGCTTAAAGGAAGTTCAGCTTTCAAAGTGAACAGGTGATTTAATTGCAGTAAGCTGCCACCTTAAAATACATACTTCTGAAACACTATGATGTCACCATCCATGAGTTCATCAAGAGCTTTATCAAGAGATACATCATAGTCTTGAATCCTTTCTGTTAAATTGGGTTTAACTTCCTGCAATAAAGAACAAAAATTATTGATCACAGAAAAAACAAAAGACAAAAATAAAAGTCACAAATAAAGGTCACGATAGTGAAGAAATCATCAGATAAGGTAACCTGTACCTTCTTCCAACTGAAACAAATGGATAGATATGTATCTCTACAGATCCAGTGCATGTATTATAAAATATCTATACACATATTACATATTTATACTTGCAGGCTGACTTCTTGCGATAGAAGCACCTGTGTAAACAAACTGGAATGACACTGTAACCCTGACCTGCCCAGAGCAAGGAGCACAGCTTTGCTTTTTAGGATGGCAGTGTGTGTGCTGCCCTGGTACCACCAGAGAGAGCAGCAGGACTGCTACCAGAAATTGCAACAAAAACCCAATTCCTTGTTCTTACTGTAGCAAGGACTTTGCCTTGGCAAGATCTGCATCTTCAGCACTCAATAAATGCAGCTGTTATGAAGATTTACTGCTTCTGTATTTGGGCAGAAACAGCATACCAGACTAAGGATTTTGTTTGCTGACTTCTTACGGAAGGAAGGAGAAGACGGCAACATTTTCTCAACTCCACTAAGGCGGGCAGTGAAAACACGATGGCCAATAATGTCAGCAGCATTAGCTCCTCTAACACAGCAACACAGGTTTAGCACAACAAAGCTGCTCATCTAGGACTTCATGGAGATTTTGTTTGGTTTTAAAGCCTTACATTTCTATCTTATCTGTTTAATATAAAATACGTTTTGAAGTTAACTCTCTGCTGCTACTCTGTTGCAGCACTGTAGACTTCAAAGTTGCAGATTACAGTGCTGATTTATAAATTACCACTGTTATAAGCAACTTTTTTTAATGAATAAATCTTTTTTTTTTCCTTTACAGCATGCAAAAGACAAAAAAGTTACAAAAAGTCTATCAATCCAAACCTCATAGAGGATAAGGTTAGTTTCTTGTGGAAATCCTGCTCTCTCACACATAACTGGAAGCAAGTCACCTGTTGGGGAGAAAAAAAAGGAATGTGAAATATGTGGCACGAATTGCTAGTGAGACCAACCACAAAAAGGAGAGAATCCCTTTTTTTACCCTGGGTAGATGGTTCTGCAATGCCTAAGAAAGAGAGCCTTCCACGTTAAAGTTCCCTTTGTTGACATTCAACCAGAGACACATTTATGGTTTCTTTCCACTTCATCATTTGAACAACAAAAATACATGCAAGGTCACTGAAAATCCAAGAGATGAAGTTACACTGCTCCTTCCCCAGAGAAAAAGTTTAGTATCTTTAAAAAAAATTAATGACAGCTAAAATACAAAATTAAAAATGAGACATTCAAAATGACAAACGAAAATATTTTTAGTCAGTGGGTATTTGCTGAATTCCTTAAATGGAGCCATATGAAAACCAACGCTCACACTCAATTCAGGCTGAGCAGCTGCTCAGGCTGCCCTAGCGAGGGGTTGTAGAAGAGTCATTTGAAAAGCTATTGCAGAAGTATATTCCAAAAATATCAAAACAGACGGAGGAAAGTATGAAATCCCAAAGCTTTACAACAGGTCTGAAACAGCTGTTTATGGGCAGTAACACCTGGCGAGCACAGCAGCAATGAACTGACCACCAGTGGGGTTCTGAGGTTCAGACCTGCAGAAAACGTCACTGACACAACACGGGGAAGAAAACACTCAGGTGCTGGGTGAAATAAGACTTTGCTTCTGTGGCGTACCTTTGGTTTCAGCGATGGAATTATTATTAAAGGAAAAGTATGTGCAATCTACTTTCACTGAAAACTTCAATGATAACAGTGACATTGAAATTCAGAACTCACGTATTTTACAGGATATAGGGGTATAGATATGTCCACAATAATTCAAACTCCGAGTCTTCGGATCATACATCTTCAAAAACAACATTACATCATCTACAAATTAAAAAACAAGGTTTAATTTTAAGTAAGGCTTAAAAGGGGAAGGGGAAGGAGATCACCTAGATATTTTTATTTACGCAGCAACAAATGCGTGTTTTTGATTTACTTATTTGGTGCCCTTAAAATAAAGAGAGAAATTTCTTCAGTGAGTCTAAAACATGCAAAGCATGTCTTCCACTTAAACAGAAATAAAGGAAAAACCGCATGAGAAAAACTAATTTCAGCACTGTAGTCATTTGATGGATACATCAACCACATCATTGAAAAAAGGAGTGCACTGTGTTTTTGGAGATCTACCCAAAATGAAAGTATTTTGTATTTCAGAAATGTTTAGCCCATATGCTTACGATCTTTATCAAACTTGGGTAATGTTGCTCCAGTAGCAGCCATCTCTGGATCTACTGTTTCCAAAAATATTGTCCATGGATTCTCATTGTCACTGAGCTCAATCATCTATGTAAAAAGATGTGAGAGAAGAAAAAAAAGTCTCTGAAGAACATAATACAAACCTGGCATCTGCATTTTAATCAGATACAAGAACTTTATGACATTCTACAAGTGGGAGTTTTTTTCTAAGTTGTGCTAAAGGAAGTTTATGAAGTTTATTAAGACATACAAATATAGGTATAAAACTACCAAAAACTTTGATGAAGCACTAACAGTAGGTTTTACTTAAAATGAACCCACTTCTTTATAATTTAAAAGTTTATCTACAGCTACCTTTATAGTGGCATGACTTTGTTCTAGACTAAAAGGACACTGAAACCAATCCCTGTTTTCTGTGGTATTTAGACATGTTTTACATTTTAAGCAAGAAAATTCATTAAATCCAGAACGTTTGCCCCTTTTGGCAAAGGGACATTTCTGTTTTAACCTAACATAAAAAATCACGAACACACTTTTTTCCCACAGAAGAAAAAATCATGCACCAACCATACTCCTGCTTCATACCCAAATTAATCCACTAAACCTCAAGTCTTCCCAAGTATCAAACTTCATCAGACACAGTGAAATGAATTTTAAATTAAAAGCCTGAAAAATCTTATATCTCAAAGTTAGATATTCTTAAAGAGAACTAAAAATCATGGGAGATGTACAGAAGTAATATCATCTCTCAGTGACTACTTACCGTTTTATTGCCATCTGCTTCATTATCTAACATTGCGGGTCTTTTTGTTCCATTACTTCTAGCTTGCATTGGCCATAATCTGATTTGATCCTGGGGAAATCCCTAAAATAAATAAAAATTGTGACAAGAAACTAAATCAAAACAAGGAAAAAATAGGCTAAGATGCTTTTACTAAACTCAAACAGATCTTCTGTGTTAAAAGGTCTAAATTATGATTGCTGTCAGTATGTGGAGAAGATAAGGGCTACGAAACAACCATAATGTAACAAAATAAACACATGCAGGTATTCAGCTACAGAAAACTCACCATTGTTTGAGAGAGGTTTTGAACAAATTCTGTAAGTGTGGAGTTTTTTAATACTTTGAAAACAGTGTATTTCACTTTTTCTTCATCATACATATCATTGCCTTGGTGACCACAGAACTGATCCTCTGCCACTATCTGAAAAATGACATTCAAAGGTTACTATTCAGATTAGCCCAGCTGCACCACATAATACCTTCTCAGGATGCTTTACTATGCAACCTCACTGGCCCTCTGGCACAGTGCTGACACTATTCATGTTCTCAGGGAGCAAATTTGCAAGAATACAGATTATAATGAAATTAAAAAATCGTGATTGATAATCTCATCAGTGCAAGTAATTAAAATACATTAATTCTTACAAATCCGGAGCAATTAAAAACCAGTCGTGCTTAGATCCCAAGTCTTGGAATGTGCTCTAACAATCTTGGCACTTGGAGAAAATAAAAAAGGCTACATAATTCCGTGTCTGGTGTAATGCAAGGAGGCCACCTAACCCTTCTCCTGCATTTCCCACAGCTCCCCTGCACTCTTTGTTAACAGAAGCACAAACAGTGCAATGCTGCCAGTGTCCCACTGCAAACTGCTCAGTGCAAATGCAGTGCAGAACAAGCTGGACTTCACCAGTATCTCTGCTTATCAACACCAGAAAGAACAGGCAAGGAAACACGGAGGCCCATGGAAAATGGGTTCTATTTTCCTGTGCCAGATGGGCTCTGGAAAGAGCCATAAACAGGGTTCCTTAAGGCAATTCATAACAATCTAGTCCATCTGGCTTTTCCAAAAAGATAATTGCAAATATAAGCACTCTCTCCTTCTGCTTCTACTTGATGAGCTCAGTTTGGCAGTAGTCCAGACCTGCAGCCTATGGCTAGATACATTCTAATTTTAGAAAATAATTCCTGAAGGAGATAAAAGTGCAGTGGCAGGGCAGCTATTTGAAATAACCTGGTCCTTTTCCCTTTCACCTGAACTTACTATTTTTGCGCACAAGCACAATAAGTTCAAAAGAAAACAGAAACGTTTGTAGCATACAGTACTGTGTGCTTTATAACGATTCGTTGCATATGTAAATATACTTAAAAGCACTAAAATCATTATTTCTCTTCAAACACTACTTCAGAACAAAAATTTAAAAAAAAAAAAAAAAAAAAAAAGGGGAAAGAAAATCAAGGTTTGCCTCCAGGGTGGCTCAATATTCTAAATTTTCACGGTAAAGCAGTTGTAACTTAATCTGCTTCAAAAGCTGACCTGCACTTGCATATAGAGGTGAGCTTCCTGCCTCTCCTTCCTCTTCTGAGCTTCTATCCTTTTCTCTTCTTGTAGCCTTTCTACAAGTTGCTGAGGGATATCATGGTCGGTGACAGGCTGCAAAACTTCACCTACAGAACAGATTTTATGATGTCATTTCAAGATTTACATCAAACAGGTTCTTTTTCATAGACACTTGACTTCTGATTTGAAGTCAAAACCAGCTTTCTTCATCTTTTGCTTAAAAACATGGTTTGGTATCATCATGCTTTGGCAACAGAAGCACTTCCTACGACAAGCCAAAATGCACTACTTCCATGAAATACGTATCACAGACCTTTGAATGAAATATTCAGTTCAGAATCAAAAAATATTTACCACCCCTCCATTTTTTTAGCATATATATATCTACATGTTTACAATCAATTTGATTCAATCCCATTACTGAAGTCAGTTCACTAAGTTTTCCATCCTATAAACCAACCACAGTTGAAGCACTTTGTAGGTGCCTAACTGAGCTAAAAGATGACACAGAGCAGCACATACTTTCCAAAAGTGAGAGAAGGGATGGTTGATCCCATGGGATCTCTCCATTCTGACTGTAAATAACGCAGTCCTGTTGTACAGGAAGTCAGCCAACAATTCAGAGGAAAAAACCCCTGACTCCCTGCCTGTAAGTCCCCCGTGGGGCACAGAGAGGACACGTACTGAGCTTGGACTCCCTGATGTACACCAGCATGTAGGCGTTGGTGCAGTGCCGCACGGACAAGTCGTCGTCGTGCCCCCCGTAGTTGTGCTCGATCGCCTCCTCCTTCGTGCATCTCGACACAACATCATCATCGAATTTACACCACTAGGGAGAAAATTTTATAGAAAGATGATTTTACATGTAAAAACATGCTCCTGAATGATAAATTAATCCTATTTCTGGCATGTCTTTCAGCTCTTTGAAGTAACTAAAATTACTCTTCAAGCGGTATGACTTTTAGAAGGAAATCTAGTTCAGCGTAATTCGTGCTACCTGCTACTTGTGCTCAGCATAAGGAAGTCCATAAATACCAAACCTTTACTGAACATTTTACACTAAGTACCAAAAGCATAATAATTACTCCAGGAAGCTTTTCTTAAGACTGTTATTCAAATATCTAGTATTTCTGTAGGAAACAGAAAATTGACCTTTTCTGTTGTAAAATGAAATAAAAAGCAGTGATGCACAAGACATCTAGTAATTATTTGTACATTTAGAGCAATATACATCAAATTTTAAATTAAAACAATAAGGCCAATTAAGAATAAATTACAAATAGCAACAAATTCACAGTAAAATCCGATTTCTACTCCTACTGTGAACAGTCAGGTACACACAAAACCAGTCAACTTAAGGCAAGAGGCACCTGACCTATAAATGTCCGATGCAATCATGTCACCTGAAGCTGGAACAGTAGGACATATACAAACACGTTGAACTTCTGAGTCACAGAAACATTGGAAATGCTCATATTTGCTTCAGCAAAGTCAGCCTCAAAAAAACGCCGGATAAAATCTGATTGCAGTAGAACTTCAACACATACACACACAAGTAAAGGGATTTCCTCAGTTAAAACGTCTTTTGCTAAAAGTCAAGTGCGTCTGCAGACTCTTCTTTTGGGGACAAAACTTCTAAAGACTTGTCCATTATGAAAACTGCATATATGCATTTACAACACACGAATACTTTGAGGTGCTTTTCAATACTCACTTTGCCATCGCCCTTTGGATTTAAGTAAACAACATAATGTCCACCATGGTTATCTCCACTGTGTACTAGAACTGCATGGAGAATGTAATTTGCAGGATCTTTAGGATCTGTTTTTTGCAAAAATTCATCTAGTGGCAACTGTTCTGGAAATTCAAACCTAGGTTTGAAAAGAAGGAAGACAATTGTATTTGTACTTAAGACAGACACACTTTATTATGCACTACTATGGAACATTACGTGTACTCCTAAAGCAAAGTATAAAAATTGAACATGTTACTGTTACAATGCCATTTCTATTATTTCTATATTCTTATACTATTTAAATATGGAGTAAAAATAAACTTTTCAAGCAGCTCAGGAAAGTATGCCCTCAGTAACAAAGGCAAGAGCACTTTAACTGAAT
The DNA here is from genome assembly GCA_013397865.1 of Struthidea cinerea. Taxonomy (NCBI): domain Eukaryota; kingdom Metazoa; phylum Chordata; class Aves; order Passeriformes; family Corcoracidae; genus Struthidea; species Struthidea cinerea. The sequence goes on from VZTI01003251.1 coordinate 778,924, forward strand.
TAGGGCTGGTTTGGATTCCCTGTGTCAAGGCAAAAGCTTTACAGTCTGTTATTTTCTAGCAGACAAATGCAGCTTTCCTTGCACAGGTACCACTGGACTGGAACATTACTCTGAAATGTCTCATCTTGGTGAGAATGAGATAATTGCAATACACATTTAGTTTACAACCAACCCTGTATCTCCTCGAGAAATTATCAGCCTCTACTTACAGTGAGTGGGCAAATGGTTCTCCCTCCATCCATGGAAACAGATGGAGGGCAAGCAGGTAACTCCTTACTCATCCTGCTTACTCTGGTGGCAGCCTAGCCACCCACTACACAGAGAATGCTACACAAGCCATTAAAAGATGCAGTCACCTGTTCATGGTCAAAACAATCACTATCAATTACCAAGCATTCAATTTGTCATTCTGAACCTCAACATTCAACCAGTGCACCTTTAGGGAACCTCCACTGTGTGTGACTGCACACATCTGCCTCTCAGAGTTTAGTCAAAAACAGGATCTTAGGAAGATATTTTTTGGTAAAATACATTCACAGGTCTAAATTCTGTTAAAAAAAAAAAAAACCCAACCCACACACTAAACCAACCAACCCACTTACCTATCATTTATCTTGATGTTTTGGTCAGTCTGAGGATCATACATAAACCTCATGAGCTGTAGGTGTAATACTGGTGGCAATGTTAGGAACTTCACACCTTTCTCTGCCTCCTAGACATTTTAAAGGAAATAGAGGGTTGAAATTGCAGGATTTTTAGCAACTCAAAATACTTGTTTGCCACAGAATACTCTTCATATGGACTTTTATAGACTTGATGACACAATTTGCACCAGAATGGTTCAAAACTTGGGTGCAAGTTAAGTATCCTAATGCTGCACCAATCTCCCATGAGCTACTCCAGTAACACAAGAACTCAGTTAAATTTAATTTTGGCCATTCATACAAGCATATTTGGACACCTCACTGCATTACGAGCAAGTTACCTGCATAAATAAAATTGAGAGAATATGGAGGCAAAAAGTCATTTTTGCTCTATTAAGAATTTCATGTTCATTGCATCCTGCCAACAAGTATTTGGCTACTGTGCTGCACCTTCCTAAGCACATCTAAAGAATATATAGAACATTACTGACAAAACCTGATATGCCAAAGCTGCAGAAATAAGCTTTAGTAAAACATTATTTATACAGGATTTCAGCTTACTCCAGTGGGTGCAGCAAAGTGCAGCTGAAGAGCTCAGAAACATGTGCACACACATAAATGTTTGATTTCCATGGGTTCATTTGGTGTTCTTGCTGAGGATACAAACGTGAGCTCTCCAAAGTTACTTTTAGAGCTATGCTGCTTTTTCACTTGACACACAGAAGAACAGACTAGTCATAGAGGAAGAACTTCTCAGTCTTGAGACTGGTGGAAAAGTGAATCATTCTAGAAACTGGAAGACTTGGACCTATAAAACTCACTACTAAATAAATTGCTATAAAATCAGAGCTCCATTTTAGGAAACCTAACAGCAAATAGGAGGAGCTACATAAAAAGCTTGTCTAAGAACAAGCATCACCAAAATCAGTTGATAAAATCTAGAATGGGTTTTGCAACATAGTTGTTTTATCAAGGATAAAGAAATAAGATTTAAAACCAGCTAAAAAAAATAATAATAATACCTGCAAGCCATGTTCTCCTGCATCGTACTTGTTATCACCATCCAACTGCTCCACTGCAACGTAGTCAATGAAGGACTCAAAAACTAAATGAAAAAGATTGAGGAATTGTACAGAAGGAGGAAAAAAAGTAAGTTTCCTCTAGCCTGCAATGTATTAATTAAATGACATATTAGGACATGGCAGTTTGTGTTTGAATATTTCTGTCCTTACTTTAAGTAAAGTTTTACATTACTTAAGAATGTCAAGAAATGCACCATATTGCAGGGGCATATCTAAGAATATCAGCAGATTTTAAAATCTCAGTCACAGCTGTCTGCCACAACTCCTCACTTTGCAACTGTTAAGCATCAAGCCAGATGCCTCTGTTTGCTAGACTGTTACACATCCCTTTCCACGCCTTGTACACCAAGTGCTCAGCAAAGAGGTGGTAAGGGACCACTGTTATGCTGTTCTGAGTAGCTCAGTCTGGTTTTTTTTGCTTATTACTATGGTCGGGTCTAAATAAGAATCTACTTCATCTGAGTTCATCTTTATATATAAATCATAACTACTGTGACAACACCACTGTGATCACCATGGCACAGTTCTGTGACACCGGAAAACTTCTAAAGTTCTTCGAGTTTTGTGAAAAGATACCAGTGAGAGAATTAGGGAGGAAGGAGCAGGGAAAGGAAATGGAATAAGGAAAAAAAAGAAATGTAATGCAGGCAAAAACATTCTCTGCATTGACAATGTTTTCAGTGAGGTATCCTAAAGGAGGTATTTCCAATCACTGTGCACCAACAAACCCATTTGAAATCAGCAGGCACTAAAGTTGTGCAACATGCTGAAGTACTGGATTGGTACATACCACAATGTGTCACTTACTATTTTTCTTTCCCTTTATACTTAGCTGGATGTCATAATAATCTTCTATTCGTTCAGATCGATAGTCTACGTGCTTGCATTGGATATAAGACTGGAAACAAAAACAAAACAACAGGGAAGTTCAATTTTATACAAGTAACAAGAGTTAATTTAAATTATTTTTGAGAAAGGTATTAAATACATACCACCATCTTCCCTCTGAACAATTTAGGGATAGTGCCTTCTACACATGTGCCTTTCATTTTATTTTCCACATTATCAAGTAGCTGAAAGAAAAATCAGTTTTTACACAAGACAAACTTGTTTTTTATTTTATTCATCACACACACGATTACTTGACTGATTAGATACTAAGTCTCTTGGATAAGAGTGAAATGTTAGTCTATTTGTACTGGCATCTCCTTTCTAGTCCTTTAAATCCTCCTCCTCCCCCTAAACTGAGGGCTACTCCAGCTACTCCATTCCTTTGAGTCTGGAAAACCCCACAGATGTAACAATGCATTTCATCTTCAAAACTTCATTTCTCTCCATGGCTATAAAAGTACCACTAGCACATGTTCCAGCTACTTTCAAGCTTCCCTACTGTTTACAAATTCCTCACCCACAAAAGGCCACAAGCAATGTGATTCTTAAAGAGGAACCAAGGCAAAAACTCTGTCTTTGAGTCCTAACTTAAATTAATCAGGGCCACTATTAGTCTGATTGTTCCTAAACTGTATCATATATATATATATATATATATACACACACACACACACACAATATCAAGAGACAAGTATATACATCACAGATCAGCAAGAAAGAGTATAAACATACCACTCGACATAATTCCTGGACATCATGTTGCATGAAGCTGTCTAAAGTTTCCCACCTTTGTAAGGCAAATAAATAAAAAATTACTAATTATGAAAAAAACACCTCAAAAGACATTTTTCTATTTCTTTGCAGATCAAGGATGTAATACACAGCAAGATGTAAAGACTGAGATTTAGGACTGGCTGACGCACAGGTTCTTTAGTTGTGTAGGAAGAAGGGGCAGTGAACTCATGAGACATTTTGGCAGCTGTTCTGTGGCCACCCTCCTTATCCTGTGTGGGACGGGGGACGGGGACTGGGAATGCACCCAGAGCCAGCTGAGGAGGCCACAGCCAGGCTGCTGCTCCTCCAGTCTACAACCCAGTCTCAGTTCATGCCAAAAAGCTCTTAAGAAAAGGCTTGGGAGCAATTCAATGCCATCAGTTTCCACAGCAGGTTTCCAGCTGCCCCTCTTCTGAGGGCCCTTCAGGTGCAGTCAAGTAGCGTTCAGGGATTATTTCAGCACAGGAAAGGAAGCAAATGGATTTTTAGGAAAGACTGGCTCCTTTGTGCTCATCTAAACAGTTAATCCTGGGCATGCAGTAACTCCAAGGAGGCATTCAGCTTTCTGAACTGCCCATGTGCAAACACACTGTGTGAAAGCAGGGGTAAGGGCAGCAGGCTCTAAATGCCTCCTAGCCAGCATGGCCCACAGCAGCAAGGGTGTTCAGCATTCCTGCCTTCAATAAAACAAGAGTAATGTGCTTCTAGCTCCAGCATTAAATACTCCTGTGAGAACTGTAACTTCAGCTCAAGAAAACTTTTAAGTTCTAAGTCTCTGACAATTTTTTTTTGCAGGAGTCACCACTCCCAACTGTAGGAAATAAACTCTGTTGACTGTAGGCTCCAGCTTCAGTGGGATGTTTCACCCTGGCCCTGGAACCAGCACCAGGGTGATCAGGAGCAGTGCCGACTTTATCCTCCCTCCCACTCTCTTCTCAGTGACTCACCCCCACTGTCACACGGCAGCAAATTAATCTCCAAAGTGTGCCAACAACTGTGTGGGGTCCACACTTAAACAAGCTGAATCAAGTGACCTGTCAGATAATTAAGAATAGAAAATAATGCCCTGAACTCTCTAGGCTTTACACACTAGCCAGCTCATAGGACAAACCAAAGAAAAAGGTCACACACTAAAATTAGGATAAAGAAGGGCCCCTTCAGACGTGGCATCATTTTCTACTTAAAGAGGTCAAACTTAGAAATTCACAACACTCAGTAAAATGTAATACCCTAACCAGCATCTAGGTAGGGCTCACCAGAACAAAAACTCCTCTCTGATTCAATGATGAGGGAAGGGGAAAACCCAAATCTTCAAACACATTCTAAAATTCCTTCCCAAGAACAAAAGCAGGCATGAACACATTTTTAAAACCCTGCTGTTGGATGTACATTTAAGCATCTGCAACACCCTTGTGAAAGGTCTCTTCATGCTACTGAATATGACACAGGTTGAGATCTTAACTGAATATGAAATTTTACTCTACCACCAAGTCCTTCACAAGACAGCAGGAGCACTGATAAACTAAATACACAGTGTGCTAGTAGGAAGGGGGTACAGTCAGATAAACAGACAACACTGAGGCTACTGATTTCCCTTTAAGATTCCCAAAAAGGGGAAAAGTCAAGGTTGCAAAGACACAAGGTTACAAAGAGTGTTTCTAGGACAAAGCACCACTACAGGCTGTAGCAGCAGATGCAGGATGAACATGAGGACAGCTGTGTGAAAAAGAGGATACAAACTCCCTAGTGTGTTTTGAACTAAAACAGTGCTTGTCAATATTACTACAAGACTAGCCTACAAATGCAGTGAGACAAAGTAATACAAAATACAGTATTTTAGAACAGATTTTAATGAAATCCTACTCCACACTTACAGCACATGCAAAGAGAAGACTTGTAAAGGTTATGCTAATGTTAGTTTTTCTGCCCTAACTTGTGTCTTTGATATGTTGTAAGAAAGTGTTACAGCAGCCAACAATGTACAACGTGGACATGCAAATGACTGCTATTGCACTAAATCGAAAACAGATTCCATTTTTTAAAGACATAACCAATACATGAAATGCAATGTTTCAACAACTATTTTGTTCTGAATTTTACTTAAATCAAATGCATCACACAATGTTCAGGTAACAGATAAATTATAACCTTGCTATTAAGAGCTCTGTTTCTGCACCATTCCCCTTCCTAAAAAATCTGACTTTTGGATCAGCTGTCTTTAGTACTGGCTACAAATAAAAACCTATCCAAGTCGACTATAGGAAGTTAACAATTAACACCATGTTATATTAACACTTCTCTGCACCTCTCTAAAAATAAACTTATTAAAATAGAACCTTTTTAAAGAAAAGCTTTATGAAGCCTGCAAAAGCCCAACAAATAGTCCAAGTTTCTGAAACTTACCCGAATGATTTTGTTAACTTTTTAGTTCCAACTGGTTTGTCACTGTGTTGCAGCTCATAAAACACTCTTTGCAATGCTAAAGGAACACTTTTGGATGAATCATCTCCTTCTGTGGGCATCATGTACACAGCCTGAAAAAGCATTTAGTTCAATTAGTATCAGAAAGGTTTACTGCTCATCCTATTTAATGCATTCTTTCCTCTTCAGTGACTTCCTTCATAGAACTCAATTTAATCAACACTTCAAAAAAGTCTGAAAAAAATCTTGTACTGTAGTGTAAAAACGTTAATTGTCTGGAACAACTCTTCTTAGAGCACAGTGGTTAGAAAGATGTGAACAACAGATTCCATTCATGGTTATTTTATCTAAATAGTTTCCTTATTATTCCAGCCTAGAACAGTAAATGCACTAAAGCATTTAACATCTTCAAATAACTCTCACGCCCGGTATGTCTGTGCAATCATCACAGTAGGACCAGATACACCAGTCAATACTACAGACTTTTGAAAATAACTGGTGTTGTGAAAAAGCAACCACATGAAACCATAAAGGGCAACAAGTGAACGAAAACAGAAATGGTCCACAGGGAGAAAGATGTCAGAGGAAGCTCTGAGAGCTTCCAATACATTCATTCCTACTTAATGTCATCGCTGTCCAGCAAATAAACAGCTTAACAATTCAATTCACTGATTATACTGATCTGTGAAGGATTGAGAACAAAGAAATTACACAAATAGACCAAACAGGGATTAAGAGAGTTCAATAGTCATTGAAATGAGATTTACTTTTTAAAAAGTGTACATCAATACATCTAGGGACAAGGAAGAGCAAACAAAAGGTATTTACAGGGAGATGTTCATTTAAGAAGCATAAATAATAAAAAGAAACAGACAACCCTGTAAGGAGATTAGGCAACAAATGAAACTAAAAAGGACTCCAATATTAAGTAGCATATGAGAAAATAACCTGTTAAAACCAGAAAAATTGCCACCTGAATTTTTACCTGTGAAACAACAGGGAATGATCCATTTCTGTGAGTGAAGTGCTGACCTGGACCTCAGTGACTGCCCCTCAGTTTGTGCATTAGCCTGAATTCCAGAGGTGTGCAGCACATCTAACTTACTCTGGACTTCAGTTCCCTACGTACAGAGCAAGGGTAGCACTTCCAGCAGGCAGCTGGGAATTGCTGGGCAAACACAGTCACTGCTACAGGACAGCTCAGAGTCCTGATGGGAATCAGTTCCCTGATGGGAATCAGACGGGACAGGCAGTAGATGAAGACAGTGCTAACAGAATAAGAACACAAGGGTGTGGCAAAAAAGAAAAGAAGAAAGAAAAACAGCAAAAGAAGTTCCTGAAAAGTTGACAGGCCAGTTTTCTATTCCAATTCTGAGGATCCATTTTCCAAAAGTACAGCAACAGAAATACTTCAAAGAATAAAGAAACTATCATCAGAGTATCTACAGCAGTAAGATGAAATAAGAGAAATAATTTCATAAAGAAAGCAAATCTCTGATACTCTGACAGAAAAATAATGGTTAATTACGCAATTGTAAAGTAATATGATAATTCATGTGACTGTATCTTTAAAATTTTAAATTTAATTTTCAGAAGTTACCAGTTAATAGAGATGACCTAAAACACAATCATGAACACCACTAGCTTCCAATTTTTATTTCTACTCAGTTGCAACCTACATCGTTAGTAGTATTTACACATATAAAAAGGAAACATTAACAAATATTAGCTGAAATTTATCATCAACTTTATTCTGAAGGCCAGTCAACAGAAGTCTTTGTTAGGGTAATTTTAAGAACAATAGCCCAACCTCACCCTAATGGCAACAATAAAAAAGTCTTCTTTTGCTCTACTTTGAGATTTGCTTAAACCGCTTTTATAAATTTTATAAAATGAAGAAAACAGCATCTTCAATTTTATCACTGGCAACAGGTTTTAACTGTTGAAACTCAATAGTACTTCAACTTTTTTAACGTGTTAAACGCTGCTTCAAGAGTTTATAGTGATGCAGTCTGGAAGAAAACTCCGTAGGTTCTGATCTCTGTTCCTGCCCATACAGGTGCCAAGTTCAGAGTGTGGTCCAGGTGCTCAAGATCAGATCCAGTTAAGTTCTGAGCATCTCCAGGAATGGAGATCCCACCACCTCTCCATACATCCTGATATAAAGCTGGACCCTGATTATGAAAATTTCCTTCCTAAGATCAGAACATTCAACTTCAGAACAATTCAAGTAAGCTAATGAAGTAAATAATTTCCAATTGCTTTATTTTTGTCAGCCAAATGCAGAATCCCAGTTAACCAGGTCAGTCTGGGCAAACTCCAATTCAAATTTCACTAGCTAGGCTTAAACCTTTGATTTCACAAGCAAAAGTTATTTCTTGCTTTAAAATATGAACATCAAAACAAGTCAGCATCTTGAAGAGTCAACGTTAAACCTCTTCCTGCACCTGGTTTATGAACCTTTTTAAGAGTGGGTGTCACTGGCTAAAGGTAGAAACAGAAACAGTTCAACAACCAAGGCTCAAATCTTCCAAATCTCCATCTTCAGCCCCTATTAACTTTTTTGAACATCTTATAAATTCTTTAAAAAAAAAAAAAAATATATATATATAGGTACTTGATATGTTTAAGGTGTGAAAATCAAGTAATGAAAAAATGCAAATATAGTCACTGCTGATACATTCAAAAAATAAATACTAAAATGCTAAACTTACAGCAGGCTAAAGATCAACGTAGTGATTGACTCTTCCATCAAAAATGCATAAACTGGAGTTCAGAATACCTCGATAATTAATCAAAATCAAATCCTTTGCCTTTAGTTCCTATTTTTTTATAATGTTTTTCTCATATACAATCTGGACAATTAATTCCCTTCCTATATCTCTCAAGCAACATTCAAATAATAATGTACCATTTACTTATAATTACTACATTCCAGCTGTCATTGAATAAAAACACCAGTTTTATTTCTTTGGGAATTCTACATGTGTTACGACAAAGCAGACATTTAACACAGTCTTTCTTGGCTCTTCATTTTGTTTGTGTATATAGGTAATATTGGAGCTAATTTCTCTAAGTTTTTCTCCACACTACCACTTTTTAAATATTATCCTCTTCAAACCTTTATTTTTATGCCTTACCCTCCCAAACTCTGAAAGCCTGACCTCAAGATAAAGGAGTGAGGCATTGTGATCCACTTTAAAAAGTAGGGTCTCTTATTTAACACCTGAGAAGTTGTTCCCTCAGGAAATGAACACAAAAGAGGGCTGGGACATGTATAGGCATATTGACAGATATGACAAAAATTTTAGATATTTATACAATGAAAGAATGCTACAGGTGACTTTGAACACATTGCTTAAAGCCAGGAATTTCTTGAAGAAGGGAAGAAAATACATGAAATTCCAAGTTTAGGTAAAATGCATTGGATAACTTTAAGAGAGCCAGATCAGGGAGAAATGGACCAGTATTTACTATTTTAATGTAGTTCTATCAACATTCTACAATGTTCTCATGAGTTCTAGGGACTTTTTCAAGGCAACCAGCAAAAAGTTTCCAAATGGACTGAATGCAGCCACAAGCACGGACAGGCTGCAAGCACTAAAGACAGTTTTGGGACAACTCAGGTAACAGACCCCAGGAACAAACCTGGATCCCTCTGGAAGTCACCACTGCCCCTGCCTACATGGGCTGCAGTTAAGCACATATTACCAGTCACAAACAACAAATAACAATATGCTCTGACGCGGAAGTTCCTTTCTGTATTCCCTACCACTAAAGCCACCTTGTTGCTTAAAGGGGAGGTCTCATTTCAAACCCCCAAGAACCTCCCATCTGTTATCTGGAAGCAGAGCAGAGAAGAAAGGACCTCTCCATCAATCCTCACCCACGCTTCCCCAGGGCCTGACTTTCCATAGGTACGTGCCTGCCTTTGCTATTGTTCATAGCTTCCCCAGCTCTGCTCCTGACAGCAGCTTCTCTGGGAACAAAGCTCTAAGTAACAGCAACAGAAGTCATTATTCCTTCCAAGGAAGGAGGATTCACAGAAATTATGGAAACAGTGAGAAGCAAACCAAGGATAAACCAAAGTAAAATGAAACATGCAGTAAGAGGAACAAGTTTGGTCAAAGTGAAAACAAAAATGTAAATAATACTTTTTTCAGACAAGGCAACTACTGACTCTTCCTGATCTGTACCAATGGCAAGTGAGTGCTAAAGCTGTCTAAAACTGCCACTGTCATCTGTTCTGTTTGGAGGGGCTCTGAAAGCCTGAGAAATGAGCAAGGAATTGGGCATTCCAGCTGATGTCTAGGAACACTTCCATAAAGGAAGCTGCAGCTACCAACTTTAGTAAATTAAGTTTCCTCATATGGTCACTAGCCAGATATTAAGAGACCCTAAAAGCTGCTATTTATTTTGGGGCTGGGGAAGAAGTGCAGGGGAATGCCTGGTAAAATTAGTTCAGCTGAAACCAATCTGTATTACAAGAAGAATTTCTTCTTCACTACTTCATGGTCCATATTGATTTAGTGACTACAAGACAATCTTGAACAAACTACTCAATTGCATTAGATGGAGCTATTACAAAAACACTTTTCTCTCTCAAGAGCAAAGTGAAGTTGTCCAAAAAAGTAAAATGCACAAACCCTGTGTGCTGAGCAGAAAGAACAGGCTTTATAATGAGTGACAAACTGAGTGAGTAAATTATGCCTCCTGCAAAGAAGGAACAGGTGCATCATGTAAAACAAGTCAAGTATTTATCTCTTGTCCATGGCATTAGTAAGATCTCAGTTACATTCTACTGGAGTTTGATGTGTTTTTTTTTTTTTGCAGCACTTCAGAGTAAACAGCACATTGCAAAGAGAGAAAAGAAATGCCAACTGGGACACTCACAGGCCACAGCGATATAGATAATAACATGGTGGGAAATTAAAGGCAGTGGAAAGCAGGTACATTGAAAAGGGATAAGAAAGCTTAACTGAACAGCAACAACTAGTCTACACAAGAGAAAGCCCAAGTGAGAACAGTTCATTTCCACTAAGAGACAGACAGTAAGTGCAGAAATGCACACAAGGATGAATCAGGATCAATAGGACACTCCAATACGCTGAATAGTGCCAAGCTATTTTTTTCTCCAAGTATGTCCCCTCTTCTAGATCTCCACCTCCAATATCAAGTCATCAACTTCTGTTTTTAATTCCAGTAAGGGCGCTGCACCGTTTTAAAAAGATACATTATCTAGCCTATTTTATTCTGGCTTTGGATGAGACATTTATTAAAAGGTATTTAAAGAAGTTCTTTCCAGCAAAGAAATAATATCTACAGTAAACAAAAAATATTACTGAAGTAAATATAAAATTACATTGTTTAAACTACTGAAAATACAATGCTTTCCATCACTACAAGGATGGCAACCATAATAACAAAAAATTCTGCTGCATAACATGAATTTCAAGATGGAGCAAATGTGTATTTTTGTGCATAGTTTATGGGCTGAGAAGCCATAATTCCCTATTTTAACTATTTCAAAAAAGGGAAATTACTTCCATCTTTTATCTGCAAGATTAAACTCCTTCTCCTGCCCCCAGCAATTCCTAGCAATATTAGCATATAATACAGTCAAAGAAAGATCCCCTAAGCTCAGGTCTTCTGCAGGTGCTCTGCCTGCTTCCATAAAAGACAAAAGCCTGTGTTCCACACACTACAAAAGGGAGCTTCCTGTACTCTGCCTGCAGTAAGACGTGCATGACCATGTAAGTCACAGCTCCTCTGAAAGGATAAAGGAGGCAAAAGGACCACACAGCTCTGTTTTGAGGCATTTATAAATGCTAATTATAACAGCCAACGTTATAATCTCCTGTTCTTTTATGCATTACTTACCTTTCGTAGCTGATTTGTGAAAAATAAAGTCTGTAACAAGCTGTTCATGTAACAAGTTGCTCCCTGGTTCTTTAAGCCAACATATCCTGTGTGCTTCTTTGAATCCCACCTGGAAAATAGTTTGTGGTTAAAACCAAGAGAGTTCTGTATTCCCAACAATAAATAGTATTTGTTCTAAAGGTAATGCTGCTGGTAGATCCCAGCTACTCTTCATTGCTACTGAAGGTTCAAATAAACTACACTTCACTACTGCCTGCCAGTAACAACAGTCTTTGCAATTAAACGCTTTGTGATTCTATTACTTTAAAAAAAAAAAAAATACGTTCCACGTGACAGAAAAATTATGTCCTATCAGAGAATCCTGGAACTCAGAGCTGTATTTTTAAGGGCAAGTCTGCACCTCTGTACAACCCCGCTGTTCACAAGTGCCATGAAGGGGAACAACGGAGATGAAGCAGTTTTACAACAACCGTAAACCAAGGCAAGTCAGACAGCAGAGCCACCTGGCTGCACCTGAAACCCCATCAGCTCCCACACCACTAATGCTCGGGCCAGAACTGCAGAGGTGTTGAATCACAAACCAACTCACACAGAAGATGAGCTTCCACAACATTTTGCTGACTCGTGCAAACAGAAATTTAAGCTATACAAAATCTCTATACGACTATGAAAATATTGCCATGTGAGAATTCATCAATTAGTAGTGACAAAGTGAGAATGTCTGATGGGCGCTGCAAATGGCAATAATACAAAATACTTGAATGCTCTCAAGCAACATAAAAATACTAGAATTAAAAATTTTGAATATTGATTTGTTTTTAATCAAAGATACTTACGCTACTCCGTGTGGAGCATCTGCTTGAACATAGACTTCAAAAGTAACTTTGTCCTCTTCTATAAAGCCTTTTTCAGGATCAGTAACTTCCTGTAAAACAGGAATGACACAGGAACATGAGAAGTGGAACATGCAGCGAAGCATTCAGTTAGACACCGCTTTCTAATTTCCAAGCCTGAACTATCAGTATTAATGAACTGAAGAAGAAAAACTGAAGAACACCAAAGCAGCTGTTTGTCAGCTTGCTACATTAAAATTCTTTTTTAGTGTCTCAATGCAGGACACTTTTAAGATTTTGCAGTAGTTTTCCAGTTTTCAATGATATAAGTTGGTAATAAGAGTTGGTAATCAAATGTTCTAGTTCTTCTAGACAATATTCCAAAATCTTTGCAAATGCTTAAAAAGCTGTCACAATTCAAAAGAAGCCTCAATAGTATTATTAGGGCATTAAATATCTGTACACATAGACAAAGAACATACGGAAATGCAAGCAAATGTATGTTGCTCCAGAATGTCATTGACTTTCACAAAGTGAAAACAAAACACAAGCACTCAGGCAGAAAATAATAATGAGGGAATATTTAAATTATAACATAAGTAAAAGCACTCTACAAAAATCAAATTAATGCAGTAAGAAATTGAAAAGAAATCTACAGCAATGATAGAAAAAAATAACAGCTTGGGGGAAAAAAACCCCTAGCTATCAGCATCTCAGCATGCAGGACTACAAGTACAAAACTGCTCCTACCTAACATAGATTAATACATGTCCAATTACTTACACTCCAGGCCATGAAGTTAGAAAAGCCCCAGTCATTCTCCTTATGAAAGAACAAGTGACTAATACGACGACTGAATGATTTTTCATCATCCTTGTAGTTTATTATCTTGAGAACTGCTTGTGCATGACAGGACCATGACCTATAAATACAGAAGAAACACTTGAAACTCTTTCGAAACCAAGCTTTTTATAGTTGTTACATAATTTTTTTTGTTAAGGATTTTTGGTACGTTACTTTCACACACCGGATTTTTTTTCCTTATTAGATGTTAATTGTTATTGAGGGCACGAACCTCTGGGGCTTTCTGAAGCCACATTATGAACCAGGAATGGAGATTTTCTTATGGCAACAGTGTTGACAAGAGAGTGTGTCAGTGACTTGCAGGTTGGTTTAAGAAACTGACAGCTCTCCCACTGAGTTAGTTCCGACCTACCTCACTGCACCTGGATAGGCCAACTCCAAGTACTCCTGGTGTCTACAGAGTGGGAGGTCTCAGCCTTTGGTAAGGAAAGGAGGAGGAGCTTCTACCCTCCCTCCCACAAGATAAACTTCCCAACACTAATTGCCTCAGCAGCAGTTCTTCATGACCACTGGTGTTCAAAAGCACCCTACTTGTGCAAGGCAATCAGTCTGGATACCAGCTCAGACAAGGTCCTGTCACTGTCTCATGCAGTGGCACTGCTGCTTGCTCAGCTCCACCAGCTGCACCTTGGTTGGTACTTCTGAAGATCACATTTGTCCTTTTTCTGTAAATACTAGGATGTGAATCATGTCCTGTGACTTGTTAATATACTTACAACTTTTTCTTTACATTCTACCCTGAGCACTCACCTCTAAATTACAAAAACAACGAAGAAATGCCACTTATTACTCAGAGTAAACAACAAGCTTTGTGAGATTCAGTGTCAGAATGGGAGTTACCCTATTGGAAAGGACACCTGAGAGGTCTGCACTCTTCTTGGATAAGCTACAGGAATGCCCCAGAAATTAGTAGCTATCTTTTAAAATTTTTCTATTATTTACAAAAGCAGTCAAAGGTAGCCAGTGTTGATTTGCATGCAGGACTCCAAGAACATACACGTGTTCAGATCTTGCTGGATGAGCGATGAACTCCACTTAAGGAGAGGACTCATGCCCTGCTCTGCCTGCACTGTTACCTGTTCACACGCTTCACAGGGCAGCATTTATAGCTTGGCATGGTTAGAGAAGCTCCACTTTCATTTGAAATAAACCCAGAACTTTTTCCATGCCAAGAAAACTGTCAGTCAAGGACTTCTCCTTCAGCAAGCATATATCTAAATTCTACCACAAACTTCTAGTTACACAAGCTGATTTTAGCTCATCCTGAAGAGGGGATTATTCTTATGCTTTGAGATTTAGAAAGGTGGGGGGTAAAGGGAACTCAAACCCTTGCAAGAATTCTCTCCTCTTGCAGAAAGCAAGGCAAAGTATTTTTTGTAGACGTTTGTATTTCTTGTAATAGATTAACCAGTATCAAGTGAGGACTTGTGCAATAATTAAAAGGGTCTTACGTGGAATCAGATTCAGCATTGCACTGAAGGAAGAAGCCTACGCTTTTTTGGTGTGGTCTGTCCGGGTAGAGTCGCGGCATCACCATGATCTTCCATGGCAAATTCCGCACGAAGCAGGGAGGGCTGAGGACTGACTCACTCAACCTGTTGAAGCGTTCGACTGTAAACTGAAATGTTGCTTCTGATCGCCAACTTGTATCTGTAACGCACACACACAAAATTGTTTGAAACACCTTATGTTCCTCACTCCAAGATGACCAACATCATGTAACGTGAGCATGTTTCATGTGGTGGGATATTGGAAGCAACAAGAACATCCCCATCCCAGTGAACTACTTAATTATTGACATTTCAATTTTTTTATTTTGAAAAACACCACAACTCCATTCAGGCAAACAGGGCACTGCAAGATGTGTTCCTTTTGTACATAACTTCCTTAAATGCTTCTTTAGCAGTAGGATTTGTTACCACTCCAGTTTCTTGTAAAGCAGCAGATGCAGCAAGACAGACATCAAATGCTTTACAACTAAATCACAGCCCACTCTTAACTCTTCTCTACAGCCCAGTTTAAGTCAGTTCCCTGCATGAACCCATACGCACAAAGGAATTTCACAATCTGTTCAAATGCCCTGTTGATATCATGTCACCATTTAGCTGGTTTTGGCTTGCAACAGTGTATTTTAAAACAGATGAATGCCACAGGTTGGTTATTGGATTTTCGTAAAATCTTATCAGTTTGTTGAAAATTAGCTCAAGAATGGGGTCCTGTATTTTTTGTGGTATGCAAAGACTTTAGAAATTTTTAGTGGTCTAGCACATAATTAAACGAGACTATTTTTTTTTTTAAGAGCTTATTTTGACACACACGATTAAAGTAATTTTGCCTTCTTCCCACATACCCAGTTCTTCACCTACCACAATCTGTTCTGCTTCTGTAGTACACAGCTATAACAGGGTGCTGGAGACTGCGACAGCTTCAGCAAGGCACAAGGCCTGGCTCTCTCTATTGTGACACGCCTCATATTGCACTCAGGGAGGAGAAACCTGCAACTTATCTCAGCAACTCTACAGGCCAGGGATGCACAAAACACACCCCTCCTTTTCCATGGTTCCACTCTGACACTCATGTAACACTGAATGCACCTGGGCTGCAAGGAGGTTGGACAGGCACACAGGGCAGCAGGCAGCACCCACGGTAACCCTGCTGCTCTCACTGCACCCACGGAGGATGCACAACTGCAGGCGTGTGACACATGCAGTGACACCCGAAATCGAAGAGCACTGAGGGACAACACCAAGCCAGAAACTGGATTGTGAAATTGCGACAAGGCGCACAGCACAATAAATGTGTTCTTTCCGTACGTGGACAGCAGTCGTTTACTCAGCTTGGCACAGCACCAGAGACAGCACTGAATCATTTTTTCAAAACACAGGTGAGTCCTGATTGCTTCCTTACTTAAAAAATGAAACACTCTTGATTACAACAATGTAAACAGTGTAAAGATTATACACTTCATCCAGAAAATTACCAAATTTCATCCACAACTGCCAGGGAGCTATGACAGATTTCATTCTTCTCCCTTGTGAAGCAGTTTTCAAGCAGTTGTCCTACTCCTGAACTGCAACACAGAGGACTTTTTTGTGTATGGTCTGACAGCCCTAAGCAGTCCAATTGTCTCTTGAAGGTACTACAGCCTAAATCAGCTTCTTTTCCCCTCTACTCCTGAAGAGACCTCGCCCTATGCTGTCAGCTTCCTCAGTAACTTAGGAGTTCAAAGGATTACTTTCTCCTTTTTCCCTACCTGGAAGTGCAGCTAAACAGCAGTCTGTCACCTACTTAAAAACTGCTCTCTTCCCAGTTGCACTACTCACTGTCCGCTGACAGAGTGAAGAGCTGATCTTCTACACCCAAGAACCTGACAGGCTGCAGACAGAGGAGCTCAAACTTGATTTGCAGCCAGGATAAAACAAATCTGTAACACACTTAACAATTTAAAATCAGTCTTGCATCACGTGTATCTCAAACCAACTTGAGGCCACCTCCTTACTCACAATCACGATCACTGCTTCTGGGCTCAGTCTGAGCTTCCAAAAAATGAGCCAAGTTTGCTTTCTGCCTCCTTTGATGCAGCTTTCAGAGCACTTCAGCACAAGGATGCAGCAGTGCTGCTACAGTGTCAGCTAAAAAACGCAGCCCACGCAGCATCTGCAGAGGCTTCAGAGAAAGTTTGCCTGTATTTCTTGATTTCTTTTCAGGAAAGCCTGTGCATGAGAGCTCACCAGGGAATGGGAACTCTTTCCTGTAAAATATTTGAGCAATCACTAGTAACTGCTCCATAAAAATGCAGCCTGGTAACACAGGTCAACCCTAAAATAGAAGTTTCTTTAAAAATAACAACCTTCTTTTCTTTCCAGTAAGCCCATTTCTTTCTTAGCAAGTATAATGGATTAAGAGAGGAATTTTATTAGAAAAAGTTTACATAGCAAATGTGACAATTATTTTGAGTATGTCAATAAATAAAGCCTTTTTTTGCCATCATGAACGTGTCCTCCAGATTCCAGTTAAAGACTGCAGCTGGCAGCAGGATAATTTAGTAGTGACTGGCAAGTGAGACTTTTATGAATCCCTGAATGACAAACTGAACATAAGATAAAAAGGACTCATACCACTGACAATACTTGGAGAAGTTACATGCAATGGATTGTCTTTGCTACATGGAAAAGATTTTTTTCATTGATGTGATGAATGTTACATTCAGCATCTTCACAGAACAAAGATCCTTCAAATCAGAGATCCAAATACTGAATATGATCAATTTTAAGACTGAAACATATATTTAAATGTTTATACTTTTGGGAAAAGCAGATTTCTTTATTCTCTTAGTAAACGTTGCTACCTTTAAAGTGCACTGGGGTTATTAAAATATTCTGAATCTGAATTATTAATGGAGAAACTGGCTGAATATTCTATGAATATTTTAATAATGATCCAAATACAGCATGCAATACCAGCATATGGCTAAGACTGATGCTTCTGAAAGCCTTCTTGCCTCTGCAATTCTTCACAGAAATGAGACTTCAGGAGCTAATGGCAAAGCTGTGAGTTTATGTTCAGCTAGGGACCTTCTGTTTGAACTTTAACTTCTAAGAGAATTTATTCTATGTGTTGCTTTGAATACTGATGCACTTGCAAACAAAATTTGATCAGAGCCTTGTTTTTATTATTTTCTACTTTATTTGCAGAAGCTGCTATTCCAGCTTTTAAAGTCTGGTTCATTTAAGTCATTCTCCACACAAAGCACAGCACAGTCCTTCGGCTGGTTCTTTTTAATTGCTAAGACTTCATACAGAGCAACAACAGGTACTGGTCACAGTGCTTGAGAGAACACAGCCATATCTGAAAGTCCTGCTGGTGGTCCACTGCTGCTCCCATTCCCTGTGCCTCACAATGCCTGCAGCCTGTTGCCTAGCAAAGCGGATGAGAGCTGCACTTTTTTTTTCCCCAATCTTATCAGTCACTTCTCTATGTGCTAAGCTGGAAGAACAAAACCACCTCAAAAGTTTCTTGAGCTCAGAAAATCACCAGAAAGCTGATTTCTATGATCCAGCTGGAAGCATCAACCTTTCATCTTACTGTTCACCTCTCTCACAGGAACCATTAAACTCATTAATTTTGCTGAAAAGGTATCTAAATTCTCCTCATGCATTCTGTATCAGCTCAGATTGATTCCCCTTGCTACAAGTAACAGCAAAGGAAAACTGCATATTTATCAGAGAAGCCCGTATCTCCCATTTTTCCCTGTCTTTGGACTCTCCGAGCTGTCCATTACCCATGCACATCACGCTGCAAACCAGGTTAGCAAGAGCACAAACAGCAAGAGAGCAATTGCACTGATGTGTAAATAATGCAACAGCAAGCAACTAATCTGATTTACAAGACTTGGAAAAGAGGCATCATCCACTTAGGTGATGCAAGTCTTCAGGAATGTTTTTGCAACTCTAACATTTTGCAATAACACTGTTTTCTATCTGTGTCAATGCACAGCTGTAGCAGCACTGAGATGTAGCCAGACACTCCTTATTCAAATATGATCGTGAGGAACTATTAAGAGTATTGCTTAATAATCACACTTGAACCCTGAAGGATGCCCCACTGCAGAGTGGGCCAAAGCTCCTGACCATGCTGGAAGGCCACAGAGGCATGAGAATGCTTTCACAAGCCTTCTGTCAAACACCTTCAGATACTTCTCCCTGGTGCAACACCTTCATACCCAGTTCTGAGAGGAGACAAACAGTTGGGAATTGACAAAAACAGGTGCACAGCAGTTTTTTGGTTAAAGGGTCAATGTTATTCTGAATGAAGAGGTGAATATCTGATTATTTGCCAGCCCTGATACAGCCTGGATTTCATCAGCTATTTCTGCAGCTTAAGTCCCTTTTGGCTAATTTGTACAAGTCTATACAGACCAACTAGTGGACAAATTTTTCTGCTAATTGACCAACGTGTTATGCACTGGTTCTATCAACAGCAAACACCATCAGGCTTTCTACCTATGAACATCACTGCTAAGAACAGAACTTAAATAGAGCTGTTCTTGCCAGCTGGTGGCAACCCATGGGATCTTCTCTTGCCACCTCTAAATACCATGGCCTGACAGACATTTAACATCTTTTACAACAACTTTTGATAAGAACAGAATTCCCTGTTTTAGTCTCAACTATTTACTCTGAGCAATAAATCAAAACCCTCTGAATGAGATTACATAATCAAACAAATAAAATTAATAGGCTAAGGAGACTTCATTCTTATTTCATTGTGGGACTCTGGTCATAGAAAACTTTATCTTTGCCAATGATACAGAAGTGATTCAACCATGAGATGCTTTTGTTCTGAATTTAAACTCTATTCTCTTCATGGAACATTACTATTTGCTATCAGTATTCTATGTTCCTTGAATACATGAAAGTAAGCACTTTTTTGACCTTTAGCCTCAAACTCTGATTTTTCTGAAAAAATCACTCAACACTTTCGCATGAATCTAACTAAATGTTTAAGCCTAGTCCTGAATGTACTCTCACAAGACAGCATGGAATATGGAAAAAATCCCACTCATATGATGTCTCCCTCCTCCCAACTCAATTTTACTTCATTCTTGAAAATGAGCAGTCCCTACCCATATCCTCTCCTAAGAAAAGAAATATCATTGCACATTTTCCTCACTAAACATAACAGATTTTAGTGAATTAGAGACTTGTTACCTTTCTTTAAATACACCCAGAGTTATAATTATTTGATCTTCTATAACAGAAAAACTGTACAATCATATTTTCCTTTAATGGACCATGAAAAAGACTTCAAAAACACATATCCCCTTTTATTAATAGGACATTAATACATAATTTTTCCTTTGCTTTTGCAAGTAAAATTGGGCATCAGAACTGAGGGCAAAAGATGTTCATCAGCAGAATAGTTACCACTGACTTACCACACAAAGACAAAACCAGAGCACAGCTGCCACCTGACAAGAGAGCAGGACAGATAAGGATTCTAAACACCCTGAAGGAATTGTGTAACTGATAAAATTACTATTCAGCAAAGCCCAGCTGCAGCACCTTTAAAGGGCTGTATCACAAAACATAACAATGGACAGTAGCACTTTCAGCAATTTTTAAATGAGTACCTAGAAAGAGTACAAGAAAAAAAATCCCAAGCCTTCAGAAGTCTAATCCTATTGTACCGCTATGTCAAAAGGATGCCTACACAGAAAACCTGCAGCCATAACTACAGAGGGATTCATTTTTTTAATGAGCTGCAGATCACAGGACACAGGTAAGATGGACCATTTTCTCCTCAAAATCATAAAACCAAAGAAGCCAAACAAACCATGCTTTTATCAAATATTTACTCACCATCTTCCATGTCTTCCTCAGTGTTATTATGTCCGTCAGCCATCGCTACATTCCCATTAATGACAGGATTTTGAGTGATTCTTGGAGGATCATCTGTATCTCCAGCTAAGACAACAAAAAGTACATAAAAATTAATAATCAGAAATTAACTTTGTCTCAGGTAGTGCTTATGAGACACATGAATGGTGCACACTTGCACAGAACAGTATTTAATTAAATTATTGCCCAACAATTGTACTGGTATGTGTCTAACGAAAATTCCTCACATAGGTGAATATTTATGGATGAAATAAAAAGTCCACATTAATGTGGAATACAGACACAAAGAACATAAATTGACTTTTAAGTTTCCAAATGGCCTTACAATCAGCATCTCATAATCAAGTCTCATTAAATAAAAACTTTTTCTTGCATTCTGCATTTTTACACAGATTCAAGTTTCTAATAGCAGACTTGCTAAACCAGTAAATTACTTTAAGACTTCTTCAGTGTGACTGTTTTTTCAAGAAAAAATCTGAACCTCTAATCTAATGTAATGGTAAGATTTAAATGTTACTTGGGGAAAATTGGAAAGGAAATCCTTTAGGATCAAGGAACATTTTAGATATAACATTTTCCAGTTTCTAGCCATCACTGCCACTAAATTTTGCTACAGTGACCATTACATACGTAAATGCCACTAAACCAAGAGATATGAGACAACTCGATGAACCGAGAGCCCACTATTTCTGAAATGCATTGCTTTGATTGAACAAGCACCTTCCTGGTTCCTCCAACACCTCCTTCCATTGCTCCCACACCAAAAGGCAGTGGATAGTTTCAGCAAGATTACACGAAGTGGATATATTCTCGGATAAATTAAACTGGGTTTTATAATCGAACTGTAAAACCTGTAAGTCCTTACAACCATCTCAAGGACAAGCACTACTTAAAAGACACTGTAATTTAAAAGGTCTGATGAGTTTCTCCTTGCTATACAAGTTGTGCTATTAACTTATATATTCTACTACCCCTCAAAAGCCCCAAGGTAACTGACTTGTGTAACCAGGAATCGTTTTATACCCAAAAGCTACACACAAGTTATTGCCTGTGTGCACTGCCAGGGATGCAGGTAACCTGTGCCACAGGATGGAAACCATTCCCAAGGGACACAGCACGATCCCAGCTCCAACACACCAGCCTGGCCGTGCCCTCGGCCGTCAGCACCCTGGACAGAGCCGCCCTCGCCACGGGCCCTGCCGAGCTCCCACTCAGCTCCGTGCTCCACACGGGCACGAAGGGATGCCTACCGACCGGGGTGCCAGGCTGTTTGCAAGAACTGCCAACTAGCCTGGACACTTGCCTTCTGCCACATTGCAGCTGAATTTCTCCTGGGCAAAAGGGACAAACACAAGCGACAACAGGAATCGCTGTGTGATTATCTCCCAAGTCTTTCAAAAACCAGGGACGAGCTCGCACAAAGGTAGGATAAGCCACGGAGGAAGTGCTGCAGGATCAGTCAGCAAGTGCTTCAGAGTCCTCCCTCTCCTCAGAGCACAACATGCTTTGCAGCCTCATTCCAATTCACAGCACACAGGAAGATACTTTCACACTCGGCACTCCTATTCTGATTGTTTACTCTCCTAGTAAATCCGCACAAGTAGTAACCTCTGCCCTCAGCACGACAGAAACAGCTCAGGTTAGAGACTTACTTCTGGATTAGAGCCACGCTAGATCACGAACTTAGTGCTCACACACGGCTTTCGGAAGCTTATCAGGGTGCAGCAGATCTGAGGTACCAGTGAAAGATGTGTTGTGAAACATACACTGTGCAGCACCCACGACAACACGTGCACTTTTCTAAATTCCCAGTTTTAGAACGAAAGCAAAATCAAGTATGACTTGAAGTTTTGACTTTGTAAGAAAAAGGTTTGCAGAAGATTAGCTCGGGTGTGGCAAAGCCTCAGGGGCCCCCTCAACAGCAATCGGCACTGGCAATGCTGCAGTGGAACAACAAGTTAAAGATTTACTACAACAAAATTATGGGCGGGAGGGACAGGTTTGAACTCCTGCAACTCAAGAGCAGGATAAATTACAAAAATCAAGAGTGAGAGGGAAAGATCTCCAATTTCATTTCTACATCCCGCCTTCCCCTCCCCTGCTTTTTTAATCTTTTAACAGCACGTGCTGGTCTAAACAGAAAGCTGTCCTCTAGATCGCTGCTATCTAGAAGCATACAGCATGTTCTCAAAATGCAACAATTGTTTACGCTGAATTAATACTATTTTTTAAAAATTATTATTCTTCCTAAAGTTATCATCAGTGCAACTTAGTATCTGGAAACAAACTGAAGCAAACACCTGAGGAATCGTTCAATTCTTCACTAAAAGCACATCCAATGTTTTCTTTTAACAGGGAATTTAAATGTTGGCACCGTGTTTCATGGGGAAAGATCTGTCCTTAACTAAGAAAATAAAGAGCTTTCTATGAGATACTGCTGTACCTTCTTTGAAAGTATGAGGAGTTCGAGATCATAGCACTAGCAATCAACTTAAACAGAGACAGCTTCTGAGAGATACTGTTTAGTGATAAGACAAATGAACAATGATGAATGCCCCTGCTTCTTCTTCTGACATATATGGACACAAAGTTTGTGATACAGCTTTCAGATATGGAAACCAGATAACACTAGTCAATGTTTTTGGCTTCTGTGAACAAAGGAAGCTTTTTAACTGCTAATAAAATTCAACTAATCCTTTAAACAAACAAAACACAATCCCTCTTCAACAGATGTACTAGCAAGCAGTATGACAAAATAAATTTTCTACTACAGCACTGAAAACCAGTAATTTGTGTTTTCCTCTCTTGTCCTTAAGAGCTCATAGGAAAGAATTGTAAAATCATACCAAGATTTAATTAAGAAACATGTTTTCCTTTGCCTCAAGCAGAGGCAATGCTAAAGACTTATTCAAATTACACATTACAGGATTAAGAAAGAGAAAAAATACCTGTCCACACTGGTCGGGAAAACCTTCCTACCAAACATACTACTTAATACACTGCTGTCTTTAATGCAGCTTAAACCACAGCGTGTCAACATCACCTCAGTCATGTCATCTGTCCATTCCCAGATCAGAATGCCCACTTTTAATCATATCCCTGGAATAAATTTGAGATGCAGTCTATGAATCAACTGAAAGTTAACACAAACCACATCAATTAGGGAGTATCACAACAAAACAACCTTATGAATAGGAAATGTTTTTAACTCTTTAAATATATTACTGAAAAATATTAAATAAATACAGCTTTCAATAGCAAAATCATAGGCATTGTAAGATTTCTGTAAGCATTTGTTTTCCACCTCCCCAAAATGCAACACATAAACCTTTGTAGATATTCTTTTGTTACAAAAAGGAATGCAAGGCAACACAAAAAATAGTGATGACAATTTCTTCTGAAACATTTAACATCACACACCATTTTCTCTCCGCCCATGGCACTGTGTTACAATTGAAAAATACATCTTGAAGAGTTTAAAGGGGGTCTCTGAGTTTGGAGGTTAAGACAACTTCCAAGAAGAGACATTTCAGATATTAGTGAGCTTGTGCAAAAAAAGAGCTTTCATTTAGTTACTGAAAGATCGTGAGTGCTGAAATAAGTGTGAGATATGCGACTGGAACAAAACTGAAATGTGGCACCACAGTTTGGGAAGCTGGTAAGAAGCGTCAGTCAACCTTACACAGACAAATTACCGGATTATATATAAATGACTCTGCAGGTGCACACTTCTCATCGCTCATTAACTAAGTCCGTTACTGAAGTGTTGAGATGAAAGCGTGAAAGCAAAATGGTTGTGGCAATTGCTGCAGGGGAAAGCGAGGGAGAGAAGGAAAAAAACCCAACCAAATTCTCTGAAACTATAAACTTGCCGTGCAATGACAGACCCTGCAGAAAGTATACATATTAAAAAAATCTGCTTGTTATGGACTATGAGCTCAACATTATCATATTCAAATACTCACACCATTAAGCAATCAGAATTAAAATAGCATCAGTGATTTCTAAAAAAAAAAAAAAACCTGTATTCAAAAAAAGCTGTTCAGATGGATTCCGCCTGTTTAAGAATATGAACTCAAGTGCCACTGAAAGATACATTGCTCTGTCCTACTGTTCACAACAATTCAAATCCACAAGGAAGGAATCTCAGTTTGCCACATTTTTTTCCTACTGATGAGAAAGTGGAAAAGACTTTGTCAAGTTCATGTGGCCTCTGGCATAACTTAAATCCTGTTCTAAGACAGGAGCACTGCAGAGTGCTCTGTCCCTGAGCTGCAG
Source organism: Struthidea cinerea (assembly GCA_013397865.1). Classification (NCBI taxonomy): domain Eukaryota; kingdom Metazoa; phylum Chordata; class Aves; order Passeriformes; family Corcoracidae; genus Struthidea; species Struthidea cinerea. The sequence continues at coordinate 803,991 of VZTI01003251.1, forward strand.
GACACATTGCTCAGCATAAACACGTGTTTGCATTCACATGTGGCCAAAAGCTACAGAATGACTCCACAATCGCAGTAATTCCACTACAGCAGAAACTGCCTCTATTTTAACAATTATGACAGGGAGCTATAACTTTACTAGTTGGCTTTCAGTCATGACTCACATCACAGCAATAGTCAAAGTCTGAAAGATTATTTATAATGTTTGTCATTAGCTTTTGGAGCTGGCAGCCACAGAGGAGACACTGAAGCAGTCTCCGCAGCAAGTTATGAAACATTTGTTTCCCTTTGAGGTTAAGGAGACCACAGCGGAGGTGTAATAGTGATACTAAAAACTTGGTTACAGTTATCACACACATCCGCCTCACACTGGAAATCACTGGGACAGAGAGCTTTTACAGTTCCTGCAGTTTGCACAGCCCTCCCAAAATGAGCAAGGAATTGCACCAAGGGCAGCATTAGCAGCCTGAACGGAGTCAGTCATTCACAGCAGCTTGAAGAATACCATGAACTTTCATATCTGGAGTTTGGCTTTTAGTGGGGGAACGCAGAACACAACACGACTTTCTCTTCTTCTGCTCGACTAAACAGACACTCCAGAATCAAAGCCTTCATCAAAGTCTTTAAAGGGCATTTTTCTTTTTAAATAAAAATACAACACTATATACAGATATGATGGGGGAGGGGTGGGGTGTGGAATTCCAGTGGATGAGTGACCCTGCAGTAAACACAAAGAAAAAGACTTACTGAGCAAAAATATAAGGTGGCAGGAGATAAGAATAAAGTCAGAGAATGCAAATGAGCAAAGTCTGTGTCGTAGCAGTCAACCTACATCAGCATCAAGGATATCCACTGCATGCTCAACACATAGTCCAGGTCTAGCTTTGCACCTCAGTGTCAGGACTCAAAGCTGTCACACCCGCCAGGGCAGCCCAGCAGAGCCATGGTTCTCTGCACTCACTACAGAACATCTCTTCAATTGTGGAACAAACTATAATCTCTTCAAAAGTTTTTAAACATTATTTTTTAAAAATACATCAGTATTTTAAACAAATCAACATCCAAAAGTTCACTTCAGTGCACATTTTAGAATACCAGCCTGACATGGATAATAGCACACAAGTAAAAAAAAAAAAAAGAAATCACCACTGCTAGAAATCATAATGAATAAACATTCTGTGATTTCAAGTGCTATAATAAATATCACCTCTTTAACCACCAAAGTGACCCTTGCTATTGTAGCTACTGGGCAGCATATTGAAACACATAACTGAGAAATTCCTAAAGCAAGCAGGAAATGCCATGCCTTCCGAAGCAGTTACCAAACTGTGGTGGTGCAAAGAGGACACTAAAGAGACTGAAACAGAAAGCATGAATATTACTTTTTGAAAGCAAACAAGAAAGTTAGAAAAATGTGAAGATGATGAACAAATACCTGCCTTCAGCTGGAAGAAACAATGTCAACAGGTTACTTCACAACTCTGTAGCAAAAACTGCCCAGACCATGCCTGTAAGGGCGGCAGGCACTCCAGTGGAACTGGGTTTTATGTGGCTGTAACAGCTCACAAGAAAACTTGTGGGCTCCAGCAGCTTGCTTCACCAGAAGTCTGGAAACCAGTGCTCTGAAAGCCTGATGAACAGGCAATACTCCCAGGAGGCAGGGTTTAAAAAGAACAGTCAAAAACCAACCAAACAACTAACCAAACACCAAGACCAAAAAACAAAACCAAACCAACCACACACACACCAAAATTAGCCAAACAAGCTCCCAACTCCATGACCTGAATGGAATTCATTTACAGTAGTCAATCTTTGAACTACTAGAAGTGTTCAATCAAAAATTTCCCCTCACTTGCTCTGGAAGAACTCAGCTTTTCCAAAGCAAGAAAAGTATTTGGCCTCTAATCCCTACCTGCAGTTAGAATACAAACACCACTTACTGCACAAAGGGACTCAAGAGAAAAGGAATTAAATGAAAAGCACTCTACACAGCTTCATTTTTCTAAGACAGTCCTAGGTTGCTATAATGAAAAATCTAAAGAGGAATCAAGCAATTTCTGTACTGTGGCTGCCTTTCAAAAGGCATCCAAAAATAAAGCAATTCACCTAAAACATTTCAAAGGTATGAAACAGTAACAGAGACTAATTTGGTCAGTAGGATGGGAGGAGGGGAAAGGGAAGTACATAAAGCCCCATGAGCCCATGGATCAAGATGTAGGTATCTGCTGCCACGGATGTTTCCATGATTTGTAAATATTATGCCATTTGTCTTAGCAGTTAAAAGTTAATTCTCCCATTAGCAAAATTTACAATCATTTGCTTTGGTTCCATTTATTATTTTTCTTTCTTCATGGTTCATTACTTGATCCAGTGCCAAAAGGTATCTAGAAATGTATGTACCTTAACAAGAAAGTTATGAAGGACAATGACTAAGTCTTAAGGGGAAAAAGTTTCTAGAGAAGTATCAGAAGGCAAGAGCCAAGCTTACAGACTAAGGGAGAAAGGCCATTAGGGGCATAGGAAGCAAGCAGACTTCCAGCTAGGGAAACAAGATCTTCCATACTTTAAAAATATGCCTTAGTACATTTAGAAAGAAAGAAAAGACATTTATTTACTAAAGAGCAAGTAGTCAACGTTAAATCTTAAAAAACAAAACAAAACCCAAAACAGTATTATACAGAAATCTCTTGCTCTCTAATTGTCATCTGAAACAAGTAATTATGGCATTATTGACTGGGAATTGCAAATCTCCCACAGAAGGAGATGATGTTACACAAGACAGCAAATGAAGAACAGGGATGGAACAACTTCCTGGAAGCAGACTCATCTCTGCCATGCCTCCAGAATATGTAGCAATGACTAGACAGACAGTAACAACGCTGCAGCCACCACTTATTACACTGATCAATCATTATATTGCTGCTGCCTCGCATTCCCATCACTGGGTCTGCCCAGACAGAGAGGACATTTTGACAAAGCACAGGATGGCCAGACTGGTTTCTAACTGTGCCAATGTAATTAATAAACGGGAACAAAATTGTATTAATAGATTACATGATTATTCTATTCTTAGATAAAACAAAGCAGTTACACTCTAAGAAGCCCCTGAACACTGAACAACACACATGAACAGTACCAGTCTGTAAGGTAAATAGTATCAGCAGCTTCATCCCACTGATACAGTTATCTTCATGGGAAAATAAACGGGAGGTACAATGTAACTTTGGGGATTGAAAAATAGATGAGAACAAATAGCCTATGCAGAACCTGCTCTATAACTAAGCAGTTTGCTGCAGCAACTCACTTACCTGCTGATCTTCAAAGACAAGAGCAGTCTGATGGCACTTTACAAAACAAAACTCTTAAAATGTTTTAAAAATGTGATTAACTTCCTACTGACACATAAAAAGCATTTAGGGTATTATCAATATAACTACTCAGTGGACTTTAGGCTGCCATTGAAGAAGTCACCCCGAGTATTTGCTAAAACCGACAGTGACTAAATTACCTGCTTTCAGCAGTTTAACCCTTTGCTTTATGAATAATTCAATATAAGATGAAAGACTCTGTGAACCAGAGTTCAGTTTGGACACTAACAACACACCTGTAATTATCCAACAAATTTACAACTTATGCTCTTGGTGAAGGGAGTGTGTATAGGCAGCCTTCACATTTCACGGGATCTTTCAAATGCTTTTTAAGCCCCAAGCGTTTAATAACTGGGGTAGACAGCAGCACTGGCATGAGATTTTCTTCAGTACAGTGAAATTATTTATCAGAAGATACCAACCTGCCTGTCTCACTATCCTGGCTTTATGCATTATACAGTGTCACAACCTTCTGGCAGTCATCAGGACAGGAGAAGGTCTGCTGAAAAATCACAGCTCCTTTTCTTAGTCTGAAGAGCTTTTTTAGCTTAGGTTATGCTTCTAGAAAACTATCAGATCAGGAAGAAAGGCAGGAAGACTGCTTCTGGCTACCCTGTAATACTCAAAAAACAGTAACTAGAACAGTTGACAGGATAAATTATTTTCTTCCATGATCAGAAAAGGCTGAAACATCAGAAGTGTCATGAGCTATTATGGCAGCAGCTCCTGGACTAGCACTACCTTCTCCTTGCTGTATCTAGAGCAGCAAGGCTACAGAAGCAACTACCCCAACTCGTCACGTCTTGTCTCTGCACATTCCAGAGATGGCAGTGTGATTACATCTCTGCTGGGATCAGGCCCTCAGTCCCAACCTACCGAACACACCCTAACCAATGTGTTTCTCCAGTATCACACCCCTCTTCATGTTTTACTGCTCTACTGAGTAATGGCCTTCTCTACTGCAACAACAAAGGCTGCCATCCACGGCATCACTAGAGGCTGCAAAATTACTCACAGAAAAAAGGAAGTTCTGACAGAGGGAAGAAAAGGATGCACCCTCAGCTGGAGCCAGGGCAGTCCAGGGGCCACAGAGCATTTATGTTTGTGCGACACTTCACCCAGCATGCTACAGTGCTGTGGACATGTTCGCAGTGTGTTTAAGACAGACAATTAAAAAGCAATTAAAATGAGTATATTTGGATAATAATATGAGCACGTCATGGAATGAGTGATTCTGCTCCCATTAGCACTTCTCTCTTTCCTTGTGGAAGTCTAGAAAAGCACACACCCCCACCACCAGAACCAGCACGATTTTTATTATTTGGATACATAAATTTCTCAGAACTTGTTTCTGTATCATTTTGGATGAGTACAATCCACAGTCTCAGAAAGTCTTGGGGTACATCTATTTAATTAACTACAAAAACTGAACACTCACAATATGCTTAAGCAGCAAAAAGGTTTTGCACATTTACCAGTAGCATAAAACATTGCCTTACATGGGTATGATCACACACAACACTTGCCCAAACTAGCTCTGAAGGTACAGCGCTTCTGCGCAGTTACTTTGCTACAGAGTCAAAATACTATTCATCACTATTCCAGATTCTGCAATTCTGTTCTGAGACCAGATTCATCCTTACAGCAAATGCTAGTTGCACTGCTCACTCCTGAACTCAGCCTTGAAGCATGCCGAGTTTTGCTCACACTAGCGGTAGCACAGAAAGGTAGCTTGAATGTATTTTCCTAATAGTGACGTTATTTTTAAACTGTTGAAACACTGTTGATCTGTCCATGTTGGAGTTTAAAAGCAAAAATAATTCCCTACTAGAGAACAACACCGGATAATAATATGGATTTGCACTGGAATTAATTTTATAGGCACTAGAAGGAAAAAATACAAACCACCTACTTTAGCCCCATCCTTTAATTTACCTTTAAACAGAAAGATCACTCCAAACCACAGAAACTGTGCAAACCTCACATTTAGGGATCTAACACCTCCAGCATTTCTTCCTGTTATTTTCAGTAATGCTTTTAAAGGTCTTCTTTTATTACTGGAGATTTGCTAACACTGATCTTGTTTTCCCTCTTCTTCTTATGCTCCCTGCTGTGCAGAAAAATGGATAGATATGTAAAGCAGGTTCACAGGAGTCTGACTCGGTGGTTACAGGTAGATACTAGTTCTGAGACTAGGCTTTGGTGAGAAGAGGGAAAGGCAAATAAATCAGATTCAGGAAAATAACATTAAAAACTACATACAACTGTGAAAAAGCAGGCAAGCACAGGTAACTGTATTTCCTTCTCACCTGACAACACAAACAAACTTAAATGCAGGCTTCTTAGCTGCATAGTAAAAGAGTCAAAATCAAATATGCTCACAAGAAAGTACTCCTTTGAGGATAATTATGGAACACGTTTCAAAGGTGGCTGTTGCAGCAAAGCAGCCTGAAATCACAGGCCAAAGCATCTCCAGACTTGATCTGGTAGTCCTATGGCAAACCTAGAAAAGTGCAAAAACTGTGTTCCTGAGGACACAAAGAGTGGTGATCTCTGCCATGCTGCTGGATGCATACACTGCCTAGGAGGGACGCACCACTGGAACATCTCAGAAGCACAGTATCTGACTACATTTTTCTTGAGGTGGTGGCTCCTGCAACAAAGAATCACTACAGACTCTAATTAGCACACTGCACTGAGTACTAGAGCAATCTGAAACATAATGTGGAAGCAGAAAGATACTGTTTATACAGAAGAACCGTAAATCAAGCCCGTTGTGTGTGCTCGTTTGGTTTCTCCATGACTAGAGGGGGACACAGGATTTTCTACTACTTACAATACACAAGGAACTTTATAATACACTGGGACTAAATTACCAGAATGCAAGTTTAAAGAAACAAAATCTGCTCCCCAGACTTTTAGGACATACTTCCTCAGTTATCCAGGACCCTTCCTAGCCTACTCAGTCAATACCACTAAACAGCCATTTGATACCTTGTACCATCTTTATTTTCCTTGCTGTAACTTCTTTACTTCTCCTATACCTTTTCAAGATGGAGGAGGGAAGCGAGGCTGTTAACCAGGCTGCACTCAGTGATCGAAATGCAGCAGCACAGTGAACTTACACAAAGCATTTATTATTCCCAGTTCACTTCCAAAGGCGATGCAGTGAATGGAAGAAGATTCTGTGAGGAGTGGTGAAAAGGTACAGAGGCAGCATGGCCAGGCTCAGACACCCTCGGGGTGTGCACAGCAGGGAAGGGAACTCGCCATCCCTCCCCTGCACTCACACTTAACATCAGCATCTGCCACTGGCAGACCTCAATGCACCAGGTTAAACAATTTTTGCTCAACCCAGTGTGGCTAATCTTATGCAAATATTCAGGGTTTCCACAAGGAACTTTTGAACATTCATACTGGAAAACCTGTTACCAGCCTAAAGTTTAAAAAAAGCCCCAAAACCAAAATTCCTGACTGAGAACACAGTTTTGCAGAATCTATAAAACTTTACTGTAGGAAAAAAAAATGCCTGTTGCCAAAGTGTTTGGCACTTTTCATTCAAAATAAGAGCAGGCCCAAGTCATGCTTCTCTTCCACTTCAGCAAAAACATTCCCAGTTGTGGAGAAGCATCCAGGCAGTGTGGGGCTGGGAGCAGGATCAGCCCTACAGCCCCAGGTGACAGTTTCCTCCTGGTTTGAACAGGGAACTGCTCTGAGCAGCCTCTGCTCCGAGGAAGCACCGCGGCAGTGAAGTGCAGAGCTGAACCAATTAGCGTGGGGTGCCCGGTGCTGATAAATCCTAACCTCACATCAGGGTCGCTTTTACAAGTGTAGATTAACCGTGGGGAAAACGAAAACAACAATTAAACCATTCAAGGCCTGAGGTTTGGGGTTGTTTTGTTAAGTCCTTTATGTGAACTGATCCACATGCACACGTGCACGGCCTGGTAACACAGGAACATTACCGCTTCCTGCCAGCCATACAGGGAGCACTACTGACAAAATCATTATTTTCTACTGAAATTCAGTTTTCACTGTATTTAGTAACAGATACATTCCAAGCATAATAGTAAACTCTGATTTTAAGAGATTCCTACTACAAAAAAAAAAAAAAATCTACACTTTGGGTTAATTTTAACATTTGTTTTCGATGTAATTAACTAGAAGTAATTACGCTCTCATCTAAAATTAACAACTGCAAAATTAGCAAAACAAAAAGCACTCCTATTTTCAAATGAGATGATATGGAAAAGAAGCTGCTTTCTTGTTCTCTAAGACACAGATTTCAGAGTTCTATTCTCCACTAGTTTCCCAAATTCCTGAAAGACATGGTTCCCGGGAGCTTTTGAGGTTGTTCCTTAATAAGCTCAATTGTCCAGCCCCGTCCATTAGCACTGTGCCGTGTTCTACAAAAGCTTCACTGACCAAAGAGGACAAACAGGGAATGACTGTGCATGGAAGGGGTGCCCAGCTGGGATGGGAGATTTGGTGATGCCCCTACCTTGAACAGGCAAAAGGCTCAGGGCTGGTGCCCCAGGGAGCAGAGGCTGTAGGGTGCTTTACCCCATCCTGCTCCCATTTGGAAATCCCCCTCCCTGCATCAGTGCCCCCGTTTAGACTGGCGTCTCTGCGAAGATTTTGGGGTCTAGACACTCCCAAGAAAACCCAGTCATTAAATTTCTGGCCAGTCTTAATCTACTGAATTATCTGCCAGGTGGCTGCTTTCTCCTACTTTGTAGCACAAACACTAGCAATCATTAAAATAATTTTAAAAGCCTTAACAGAGCACTGAACCAAGAGTTTTCCTCAGTCGCTAAAACAGAACCATTAAATCCCAAAGCAGTTTACGTTTTCTTCAGCATTCATTTTAACTAAGATTTTACCTTTATTTTCCCTTTCCATTCTGACAGCAACCTTCCTACCCCCAAGTGTTAATGCAAGAAAATAATTACTTAGGCTCTAAGAAAGAGTTGATTATTGTTGTAAAATGTTCTGAAGATCAGCTTCACTTTATTGCTTTGAAGATGAAAGTTACTGTAATGAAAACATCCAAATGTTAGCAGACACCAAAATTAGCACTAAACAGTGTTAATTATTTAATACTGTCTACATGGAGAACAACTTTCTTCAAACAAGTAACACATCTGAAAAACTGTTTTGTATGGAATCTCCGGTGTCAGTCTCCACTATTTAGCACGGAATTCTTAAAAGAATGCAGAATGGAAACTTTATAATCCTCAGTTAAGCACTCCACTGACAATTTTATCACTTTTCTTTGTCAGCAATTTTAAGTCACATTCTTTTCTTACTGAAAACAAAAGAAAACTTTTAAGAGACTAAAAAAGCTCTTCCTGTTTAACTATTCAGTGTTAAATAGCCAAGCAGCTGCTCTGGTGCCAAACAGGCTGCCACGGGACCATGGAACCAAGTCCCTGCTTCCCCAGGCCTATTAGTCAAGCAATCACTATCAGAAATGAAGATATACTTTGTATTCTAGAGAAAACAGTATATAGACCCAGCCACATACAGATTTTGAGGCTAACTTGCTTTTCCAAATCCTAACACAAACACACTGAAATCCATGAGGCAAAGAAACTGCTGTGTACTCCTCCATAGGCACATAAGTTGTGAACAGCCAAATTCAGATCTCCAAACCTGAGAAACTTGTAATGCAAACAAGAATAAAAAAGAACCTACTGATAAACACTGAAACACCTCTAAACAAGCAATCTTTTAAACTATTCTTTATCACAGACAGAGTTTCTTGAACCCTGTGCCTCATACAGTAACACCTGCAGCTGCAAACTTCAAAACTACATGGTTTATGCAAATAACTATTTCAGAAACAGAAATTTGAGAGATGCATTTAAGAAAGAAGACGTCACACCTATGTAATTTAATTTTCAGTTCATTTTACAGAGCAACCAAATGTCAGGGGTGGAGGGATAATGATGCTTCTGATGGAGTTCATTGTATATGGTGGGGCTCTTGGATATTTCAATGCTCTTGGTAATGTCCTGTTGTGTTACCATCCCAAAAAATCATCCAATTAGTTTTCCCCTGTAAAGGGAAACAAAACAAGTTGGTCAAAATTCTTCTTTTTCTTTGGAAAACCAAGTTAGTTCACATGTGGCAACAGTTATAATTAGCACATTTTTCATTAGAAATACATTCTGAAGAGGAAATTGTACTTCACTGCTCACATGTTTGTTGCATATTTACTTTCTTAGTACATATTACATTTATTTTTTGTTTCATGACCCAAATCCTCAGACAGTATTCCAATAGCTTTCTGGTCAACTATTCTTAGAACATAAAGGCAACAAAACAGACTTGAAAATGCATTTTAGGACAGCTGACTACTGCGCGTCACTCAATGAATTACATCTTTCTTATGCTTTGCAGAACACCCTAATTCCAGAAATACACTCCCAAACTCAATACTCTATTCTTTCTGGCAAATCTTCCCAACTGCTTCTATTTTCGCTCCACTGCTAGTACCACTCATCTGAAGCAAATTTTGAGGACTTCCAAAATTAATTACTGCCTTCCTGCCTTGCCTCTGGCTAGAAGCTGGTATAAACACCACCACCAAATTAAGCTGTATCTCAAATTCCTTATTCTATTGATGATGAATGATTCTTCCTTTGTCTTAGGAAAACCCAAAGTCCCTTAAGTTTACTCCACACCCTGTATTTTTCTCTCTGAAATGCAGCGTTTGTGGTCTGTGTCATCGTTCAGCCACTACAACCTCACACACAGCTGGGACAGAAACCCTCACTACTCGAGCTTCTTTTGCTCCAGTTAGTCCATTCACATTTCCTGCTACAACTTTCACCCCACAAATGCTCTCACTATTTTGAGTATACCCCTGGAGCATACAAGAGCAGATTTTTTTGTCACTACTGGATCCTCATCGCATTTCCTCTCTTTTTCCTGGACTACTTTTCCATGACTTTAAAACTGCTAACAGTTCTCCTTGAAGGGGTGTGAGCATGGGATAGTGCACGGCAGTGGATCGCAGGGGAGAAGAGAAAAATAAATCCAAACACAGAGGTACACCACAAACTGTCTAGTATATAGACACTGGCACTTCCTTAGCTCCAGACCTTTTTCACCAAAAAAATTCATTTAAGAGGCCATAAAGATGTTTCTTCTTTCAGAAGCAGAGAGGACATGATTTAAGAGATCTTACTGAAGAAATAGAAGCACATACAAAAAAAAGTATCTGCAATTAATGTGCATTATTTGCAGGTTTTTCATTCAACAGTCACTAATTTTTTTATTCATTAAACTAACTGAACTGAAGCAGAGAATTCCAATTTAAATGCCATTACAGTCAGGTCTGACCCAAACCTGAAACAAGCTCCACATGTTACTGGAGTCAGAATTAGACCAGGATTTAAGAATTACTAGAGACAGTAATAATTTAACTGCAACTGTTATCCCTTCCAGAAGGGGAAACTTTTTTTCTGAAAGAAAGGAAGAGACACACTGTGCCTTTGCAATAAAGAATAAGAAGAGATATAAAAGACTATTTCAAAAAAGGAGAAGATAAAATAGACAGGGACCGAAAAGAGAATGGTTACTTTAGTGGTTGTTTTGCTGGAGGATATCAGGGAGCAGAAGCTGCTCTCTTGGACACAGCACTCAGACCAGCAAAAGAACCAAACCGACCCTTTGAAAGAATACTCAGTTATTTTACCTACAGAAACCAGGTGGCTACAAGTGGCAGTGCTGTGTTTATCCGGGTGGTAACACAACACTGGCATACTTCGAACAGCTAAGCTACACAACAGGAAATTTATCTGTGCACATGTAACAGGAGAGTCTTTACCTGTTTAAGCTTGTTCACAAACCCCATCAGACACAACAGATTGTCTAGATTTTTACCTAGATGTTACCTTTTTCCCCCATCACATCCTTTGACCATAAAAATGTTAAAATAAACATACACAGTTTGATTTGCTCTAATTCATATGGCCAAACTCAGGTATTTTACCGTCCCTGTGGATGTTTTATTATTGATGCATTTTCAGCACACTTTAAGATCAAAGAAACCCCACAAGACCACAAAGAGAGAAACACAGACAAGAGGACAGCGTGAGTACATCTCTGTCTCACTTTGACTTGGACAATCTGGGTAAACAAGATATTTCACTAAACACCCAGATGATAATCTGTGGGATGCTAGAGATGTCTGGGATTTTATCAGAAAACTTCTATCAAGCTGTAGGATCTCCCCATCCTGCCCTTCTCAAGGCAAGGCCCTGGGATTTAAGCCACCTGCAGCTGTATGGCAGGAGAGAGGCAATGCGCCCCAAGGACCAGGCTGCACATACAGGAAAAATGCCACATCCACTGCTGCTGGGTTACAAAATGCAAGATAAAAAGGTGTTCTTTCAGCATACAAAACACTACAAATGCCACCCTCTCTTCTTTGAAAATTAAAATATTTACTTCAAAGTGCTGACACAAAATAAATTACCCCAGAACAAAGAGAAACATCTTTCAACTAACTTACAGGCACCTGGTTTTAGCTTTTGCTATTGCTTGTGCCATCATACCTGCCTAACACATGCAGTGTTCACAGCCAAATTTGGCCAATATGGTTGGGGGGGGAAGGGTATTTTCATTATTTTCTGCAAATCCTATTAGCAACCAACTCCAGGAATTTCTCAAGCAAGCAGTAAGGCTACAAATGTAAGGATTTCAATACCAATAGTGCTTATTCCCTGCCTGAATATAACCCAGCACCCTTGAAGTCTGAGCATACTCCAAATCCCTGCAAGCTTCCTTCTCAGGCACAATTCTGAACTCACCCTGCTGAGCTGTACAGGGAACATCCACCTGAATGCTGAGCTCCAGTTACTGGGGAAAAAGGAAGACTATTCCACATCTACCAATAAATGCACTCCCCATGCATTTGCACACATGCACACACTCAAGACACCGGTTCCAAGCAGTCCAGCAGAATCCTGGCATCCCTCTGCAGCTGAGGTTAAGAACCAGCACGGAGTGACAAACTCCTGCTACACAACAGCACTGCCTGCACTGCATTAACTGCACATTACAACTACTGCTCTAGGGACAAATATGACATTTTTGTAGATAAAAAAGTCTGCTGGACATGCAGAGTTTCCATGTGATTTTTGTTACCAGTTTTAAAAAGTATGCAATCAGACTGGCTCAAGATACAGCTCTCACACTTTCTGTTCTGTAAGTGAGGACTAAATCAGAAACAGTAGTACTAGTATTATTCACAGAATTTAGTATTATTTTAGTATTACAGACACTGTTATTGTAATACTCAATTTATATAAATACTTTATCTGAGATGAAAGCGATGACCCTATGTTTTATTTGTTGTACTTGGTCTGGCCAGATCTTGAAAAGGATCAGCAATCCAAGTACCAGAAATACAGTTTCTCAATGTCCAACAATCAGAATCCATGCTCATGCAGGCCCATAACCTTCATGACGCTTTATCTTCAGGGAGAAACAGAAAGAAAACCAGTAGACAAAAAGCATGAGTTCTAGGGCATTAAGGGTTTTCAGTTTTTGAGTTTTGTTCAGATATACAGAGAGGATGAGTGAAAAGCTCGGCAGGTACATGATGTACACAGATGGCAGGTACAAGATGTTCACACAAGAGCTGTTCCTGCCACTGCTGGGTCCTGCTACCTTACTGGTGCTCTATAAACTTCTTAAATGGTGACATGCACTTCAGTATAGCTCAAACAACTTAACTCCAATCCTTGTATTTGGTTATCGTTGCTTGAAAAAACACATCTCAAAGAGCTGGTAGAGCTCTGTGGAAAGGAGCAGGTATTTCTCACCACTACAAGCGGCGTATCTACAGCAATTTGTATTTTCTCCCAAATCTTACAACACAGAAAGTGATTAAATAATCTGGGTAGACCATAAATCAAATTATTCAGGTATATTCAGGTGCTGAGCTACCATTAAAATAGCATCTTAAAATAGCTTTTGCTGCTGCTGAAGATCACAGAGCAGTCCAAATTTCTCTGCAGATCAAGGAGGCAGCTGCATACATTCAACCACTACAGGACTTACAGATCTTAGTGAGTGAATTAACATGGAAAGGAAAAACAGTAGGGTGAGGAAAGCATTCCAGCTCCCAGAAAATTCAAGCCCACTCAACACAGCCAAGTATACAGCTATCTTCTGAATATAAGCTGAACTTCTGAAATGAACATATACCACTAAAAATTCCATGTTATCCAAGTGCTGGCACCACTCCCTGCCTGGCAGGCAGTTAACACACCATCTTCTTTCTCAGTGGCAGCAGGAAAAAGGAGCAGGTATCCCTCCAGCCTCTGCTCAGGTCCAAGGAGCACCTAGACAAGGCTGCAACCCAGAACCATCTTCCCAGCTGCCCACTTTTCCAGGTGCCCTTCTGAACTGGACCAGTAGGTAGGGCACAGTTTTTCCTTTGGAAGCAGTAACATTTTCAAAGGTTCTCCTCTCAAGGTAGCCCTTCCTCTACCTTTGGTGCACCCTCATCTGGGAAATACAGGGGCGTAGAGCAGGATCCTGCCATCCCAACAGGTCACCCAGCTGGGAGATGGCTCCCATGGAAGGAGCGCTGTCAGGAACAGAACAGGGGCCACATTAACGGGCTACGGGGTGCAGCACATCCCCACTGGAGAAGCAAGTTACCAAATGAATACCAAATTTCTGAGCACGATGTAGAAATCAAAATTGCATACTACCAGCAGCAGGTTTACAACACTGGGAGTTTAACTAGCTTCTCACAGAAGGCAACAGTCCATACTTAGGGTAGAAATTAGCCATAATTGCTCAACAACTCCATTTACTTTAAGAAATTTCTTACTCCAGAAAACACAAATATCTATTCGCAAAGCTGTATGCTGCCAAAATTTTAAATACTTCTATTGTACACTCATCCTTTGATTTAATAAAGCATGCATCTGAGGTGGCTAATGTGCATTTCAAGGTATATTAAAAATGAGAGATCAAAAATTAGCACTAGCCCAGTTAATCTCTGCCAATATTTTGCTAACTAGACCCTGTCTAGCATTAAGCTCATCAGTACTAAGCCAGTTTTACCTTCGTAGGTCTAACCTGTGAATGTGATGCTAACAGCAATAGGCATACTTTACGCTGAATTCAAAATGACAGAAATTTCATGCATCTTCTTCTGCAAACTTTCCAGATCAAGAAGCAGGTTAACTCTGAAACTCTCTGCTTTTAACACACCTGCTAAAAACCTGCATGATCCAAACATATTCCAGAAATCAGTGTCTCCTGTTCAAGTGAGTACCATTACTCTGGCCAGAAACCTTGACTGATCAAACAGCTGCAGTAAACACCAACTCCAGGTCTGAATGCAACCTGGAAATTTTTATCCCACAGGAAAAGACAATTTGGACAGGAGACTAAAACCCCCACAGATACATTTAGAACATAATTTAAATTACTATTTAAATTTATAATTTCTATTATTATTTAAATTTGTAATTTAAATTAAGTAACTGTTTGACTTTTTAATATGTACTTAAATCAGAAAATAGTAACCCACTTTGTAAAGGCAAACAAACTGAAGACCCTTCAGATGTATCTCCAAGTTGGAAAACGCAAGAAACTATGTTAAGCTACAAGGAATACCCTTGTGGGAAAAAAAAAAAAAAAAAAGAAGTAACAGAAGTGAAGACATTCAGAAGCAGACCTGTAATGGGAACAATTTCATCCCCAGAAGTGGTTTGCATCTGAGTAACATTCAATTTTTATAATGGTAAAACCACGTGTCTGCACTAAGAGCTCTGTAAACTCGGATTTTATACCTCTGGAACTTTGCTATGGCCCTGCAATGAATTTCTTGGGGGAGACAGGCCCAGGTGCCCAATAAAGGGTCTAGGGTATGTTTTAAAAACAAGCTATAGAAGCCATTAGTGGCTTAAGAATTTTCTCTTCCTCCTGCCTCCCCAGTCAAATTGACCCATTTGTCTGTGGGGCCAAACAATAGAGCAGACCAGTGAACTGAGCGAGGTTAAAAATAAACACAAAATAAGGAAGTTATTTTAAATTCAGATATCTTCATTCATCTCCTTATGAGCAAGGAGGCAAAAGGGAACCACAGAGGTCAAAAAACCCTGCTCTAGAAGACAACCTCTTCTCTGTAGCAATGTTAAAGTGAACTAGACACAACTCTTCCCCAGCTCTCAGCAGCATGTAAAAGTCATCTGATATAATGAAGTCTGGTGCCCAGACCAAAATCAAGGACCTTCCCTGAAGCTTGTGCTCAATTCTGGGTTAAGCTCCTCTTTCTTGCAGGCACTATTCTCAGCTGGACTGCTGCACAGCCACCTGACACTGTACCAGTCAAGAGACTCCTTGGATGTGGGAGATGTTTGATGCCTCTGGCTCCAGAGAGGTCAAAAACGCACACCTGCTAAGTGGGCTTCTGCTGGACTAATTTAAGCAAAAGCCAGGCAACAATAATAATAATCTTGAACAAAATGGGCCTTCAAGATGGATTCTGTGTTGAATTCAGCGCTACTGGTACAACTTCACTAGCAAAAGCAAGTGTTTACACATTTGGATAAGTAAGGCATTGGGAAGGCTCTCATGGCTCATGTTCAGACCTTGACTAAGCTCCACTTCAAGCAATCACACACTATTCTTGGATTTGACCTCAGTTTTGTTCTTCAAAGGTGGCATAAAATACCTAAATTTTTATTCATCTTAATTATTAGTTGCAATACAGTTTTACACAAACACTTCTGGGGCATGTACGATCTGAAAGACAACAAACAGATAAACAAACTGAGGAGAACCACTTGGCACATGGGCTCTCACTGCACTCAGTTCATTGTAACTGCAGGATGATGAAAGGTGTTACAGAAATAATTGGAATGTTTTCTTAATCCAGCAAGAGAGATCACTGACCAATAAAGCTGAAGTGTATTCATCCCAGGTTTAAAAGTCTGAAGACAGATGCTGAGGTTCCACACACCTTTCTTCAGTGGCAATGCCAACAGGCTCAGTCCCACCTCTACACCCCAGCCTGCCCCAGAGCCAGCTCAGCTCCTGCTCAGCTGCAGGGACTGAAGAGCCCCTGGGTCTGACTCCTGATCTCCAGCCAAGAACAGAGGATACAACAGTCATGGCTTATCAACAGGCAACTGACACAGGCACAACGAGATCCATTGTTGTGCAACTTTCTAACTATTTTCCCATTAATCTGTGCTATTATCAAAATCGAGAGGGTTTCCCCAGCCAAGCTCTGCTGATAAGCAAAGATGCTGCACAGCACAGCTTTCCCTCCTTCAGAGGGAAACCACAAGAATCCTTTCCAGTAAGGACCACATCCTTCCCAAACCAGCCCTCTCTCCTGCTTTGGGTGATACACTCCAGGGCACAGGTGTTAGGTCAAAGCATGAGCCTGATGAACAAAAGCTGAAAACACAAGACAAATCTGCTGAGGACAAGAAAATATTTTAAAATCATTATGGAACTGAAGCAGTACATTTGAAGGAAAAACCCAATTATCATTAAATCCTGTGGTTAAACTTTCAGAATTAACTACTTTTAAAGAAATTATTAGTAAATTTCTAGTTCTGGCAGATTTGGGATTGATTTTACTGTTGCTTATTTTTAATTCCTCAACCATACAGACACTTTTAGAAACAAGAAAAAAAAAAGGAAAAAGCCCAACACTTAAGCTTATGGTCGCTTTCGGGGCATGACAGAAATATTGCAAAGTGTTATCGTTTTTAAGGGGACTGTTTTTTTGATGCAGAGTGCAAGTGCAAGAAGTATCTGAAACAGACTGAAATAGAGGAGCTGAAAACCACACCGGAAGAATGAGAAGAGGGAGAGGAAAGCAGATCAAGATTGTGAAACACCACTACTCTAATTGCTACTAGCAGGAAGGGTTTTGCATGTGGCTTGTGACCCACTGTTTAATTCATATAATATACAGACACATTGGAGTTATCTCTGCATTCAAACTGCTAATAGTTTCTCCTGTTCTCCAGAATTAGGTTCACCCCTTGATATTACTAAGCAACTAACACTTAACCAGGTGAAAAATTCTTGAGAAGAGGTCAGTTCCTTGCTATTCCCAAGGAAGAAAGAAATCTAACTATCCTTAGCTCGATTTAATGAACAATAAAAGGTTCACACAACCTCTGCTTAAGCAAATTTCTTTTTACAAGTACACTTCACATTGTCTTTGGACCTGAAGCCTGTATACCCACACAGCAGCATGTGAGCGTCCAGTCAGCTCCAATATCTGTAACAGAAGCAAATTAACCATTTATCTAAATGGAAGAATTAAGATACGCTCTGAAGACAACTTGTGTCTAAAAACTGTTACCTGATCACAGCTACCAGAAATATCTGGTGACAAGTAACTGAGACACATTTCACAACTACTGAGCAGCAAAGAGGCAGCTGCATCAAGAGAATTGTCTGCATTTGTGAGCAGGAGGGGAGAATACAAGTTCTGCCCCACCTCCAAATGAAGTGATCTCAGTTCTAGACAAAAACCAAAGATGATACAGAAACCATCATGCCCCTGTACTAGGATTCAGAACTCCACCTTGATCGCCTAAGACAATATGCATTTTTAGATGGGGGGAGACGGGGAAAAAAAAAAAAAAAAAAGAAAAAAATTCACCCCCCAAACATTTCTTAATCTCTTCATTCTTTTCCAGCAGAGACTATCAAGACAAAACANAAGGAAAATATTCACCCCCCAAACATTTCTTAATCTCTTCATTCTTTTCCAGCAGAGACTATCAAGACAAAACAATGCAACAGGTTACAGTCCAAAAACTGCATAGTGCTAAATAGCACAGTCATACAGGGGCTGAGCAGCCTGGTAGGACCAGATCCTTAATGGTCCCTATCACAGCTGATGGGCAAAACAGCGATGCATGGAAACACAGATCCCAGGGCGGCCAACATTTAGATCCTAATACGTGCACACTGGAATGTGGGTATACAAGCCCCTACCATTGCCACAACCATGTCCAGCACAACGGCAGAAGTGCAGAACATGAGCAAGTTCAAAACACCTACCCAAAAGTCCTCATCCTCTGCTGAGGGATACGGGCTCAGCTGCACAGGGGAGCAACAAGAGCGGGTGGCACAGCTGCCCCAGTGCCAAGACAGGGTGGCTTCCTCCCACAGCGTGTTGGTCTTACGTTGAGAAGTCTGTTTCTTTTCTTAAAAATGTAATTTCTCTCTTCTTAAATGTCATATATTAAAATAAATAACATAATTTATTACCTTATCTACTAAAGACAGATGTAACATCTGTACATTTTTAATTCACCAATTAGGCATTTTATGAAACAAATTTACACCACTAATGCCTGATGTACTTATCAGAAAGAATATTAACCCCCTAAGTTGTATTTGGAGTTTAAAACCATCACCAAGTTTTAATAGGTACTCTCACCCTTTTATCAAAATCTCCACCAAAGTTCTGCTGAACAGTATCAGGAGTACTAGTAAACTCACTGAAACACATGGGGAGGAAAATCTCTGTTGTGGGAACACACAACCATTCCTTTTTTCAAACATGGCAGAAAGCCATCCAACTGTTGTATTAGTATAACATCACATTTAGAATCCTAAACCAAAACTGTCCCTAGACCTTTACAAAAACACACATGCACAGCTGGAGATGCCACATTTTTAAAGAACATCTGTACACTGCACCTTGTGAAATCATCAGATGATCAAGATTAGAGCTCAGTGAACACCAATGATACTCCTACACATCTTTGCTATTTACACTAGAAAAAGGGAAATTATGAAAAATGACCTTAACAATTTTCACAGATTTCTGCATTTAAATCAAGTTCTACTGGAGTGCATTAAACCCCTTAACACACAACATATAAAGCTCCAAGTTCTGTTTCCCAGCAATTTTATTTTTCGTATCAAAGAAATGTGACTATATTAAAAAAACTCATCACCTCTCCTAGGCTGCAAAACATTGCAGTACTGCTAAAAAAAAAAAACCTATTTGAACTTTCTCCTCATATGACATTCCAGCTCACTAACCACATCTTCTTCCTCTGGCTTGCAATATGCTTTGGAGTGGAAGCTGAGGTGCTGGTTCTGATGCAGAAAAGCTGATGGTGTTCAGGACACCTGGAAGACTGTCTAGATCCACACACCAGCACATATGCAAGAACAGGCTGAGGGAACAGTGGTTTTTCTTCCCCAATTTAACAGGATGCCCCTGGCACACCTTCTCTGAGGGGCACAACTCTGGAGCGCTATTTACAGCTTCAGTCAGGGAGAACTCAGGTTTGCAGACAGTGAACATCCTGTTCTCCTAAGACATTTGATGCTACAGAGCATGATGGTTTTGTTTAAATCTTCACTATGATTTGGGTCAGGAATGACTTCTTTTGGTAATGTTTAAAACAGCTGCCAAGCAGCAATTAAAAACACTAACTGAGCTATGCTGTATTGATTACAGCATGGAATTTGAGTTTTCTCAAAATTTATCACTTAATCTCCCTGTTTCTGATTTTGCCTAACAAATATGCCCATGCTGTTACTCTGGGCAATCAAATTGTGATAGTCTAGATCATATCAAGTCCAATATAAAACAGTTTTCAAATGTATTTTGAAATTCTGAAGACAATCCCCAAGATTCTTAGGCACTACAGTAAGACTAATACTGTCTTCCCCAAACTGGAAATAGCACAGTATTTTCAAAATCCATCTACTAATTTCCAGAAGCCTAATTATTTCTAGTTGACAAAATCTCAGCCTTCTAGGGAATCTAAGCAAATCAAAGTCAGAATAAGACACTATTTCCAAGCTGACCATTCTTCATTTTGCTGGCAAGTCATTCAAACCCTATTCAATGTTTCTAAACTTACAGAAATAGTTTTAATACAATCAACAAGACAAGATGACAAAAATATGGATTAGCAGAAATGTCAAAATGTTGCAGTCTAAGCCTGCAACAATATGCACAGATTATGCTACAGCCACTGCCACTGATTAGGTGCACTTTCACTCTTTTTTCTAATATATGAAATTAAAATGCTACAACCGCTGCAGCAAAATGCATTAAGTGACCAATGGAAATGTTTCAGAAAACAACACTATGTATTTAATAACTTGACAAATAAGATAGCCAGTCTCCAGCCCCCCCTTCTATTTGTCAGAACACTTTTTAATAACTGTTACCCTTGTTGCTGGCAACGTCAAATCAGCACGTAGCAGATTTTGAGTATATTACTATACATATGTATTTGCGGGGAAAAAGCACACTTGCTATGGATTACTAATAACTTGTATTGCAAACCACACAACATTTTACTCCTTCGCAATCAACAGCCCTAAGCCCTACAGCCCCAAGATACAAAGTCAAACCAAAGTGACTGATCTGAGATACCTCAAAGCACAAACTAAAGCAAACAATGCTGTATTTAAATCCATTATCATACAAGAAAAATAAGATGCTTCACAAGCTTTAAACCAGTTCATTTTCACCCTTACCCCAAATATTGAATGATGTCATGCAAGATGTACTGGCTAAACTGGTTTAACTGCTACAGGCTGGACGCACTGTTTAGATTTTCTTGTGATAAATTACTTTGCAGCAATGAAGTGGATTCGGTTAGTTTTAAACAACTATCTTCACCTGCTTTTTTAAAGTAGTTTGGGCTTCTATTACTTCTCCTCACACAGCTTGACAGTTTGCTACTTTGCTTTGTATAACTCCCTAGGAATAACAGGGAGCAGTTTTTACCACTTCCGAATTCAGTCAACAGCATGGAACAACTGGAGTGCAGTAAGGAAGTCTGAGATACAGAGCTCATCCTGAGGAGCGTGCAATCTGCACTTCCCTCTGAAGCTTGCACACATTTTCCACTACTCCACTATTTCCACTTCTTCACAGAGAGTGTACTAAATCTGACAGCTTACTGAGCATCCAGTTTATGGAGAGTGCACAGAAGGAACTCCAGACATAGGCTGTACTCCTCAGAAGCCACCAAGGCCGTTTTCCTGGCTGGCATGAAGTGGCTATTTGAGAACGATCCAACACACATCTTTTCCCAAGGCCAAGCAAGCTGTTTCCAGAGCTACTACACATACTCATTACTGGGAGTAAGAGGCCAGGCCTGGTTCTTTGCTCTAGGTATAACCTCAGAATTAACCTAATTTTGCTTGTTGTCCACTGCATCAGCATTTTTATATTCCCTCGCTCGACCATCATCTATTTCATGGAAAACGCTGGAGAGGGGAAGGGGCAGGAAGAACATATAAACAAGCAGATACCCACAGCTGTATAATGAAATTAGTCTGCATATTCTCCTCTCAAACACACAGCCCCATTTTTATCACCACCTGGCTAGAAGCAACATAAAAGACAGCAATGGAGTGCAGGGAGAAAGAGGGATACAGGCATTCAGGACGAAGGCATAGCAGCAAGCAGAAAAAGAAATGAACACTGGGTTATGTATGCAAATGATATTAAATTGCCGGGAATTGAGAATACTAATGAGGACAAAATATGAGAGGGAAGCAAGCATTCAGAAGACAGGCAAAAATAAGTTAAGTGTTTGAGACCAGTATTCCACAGTGGGTCTGAAATCTAGCAAATTCTGTCAGTAATGAGCAAGGAACACAAACTTTCAGATGCATGGAAACTGCAAAATAGTGTGATTTTAAACTTTTCACATATGCACATCTTAAACTTTTCACATACACACAGACATGTCAGGTTTTTTACTGGGGTTTTTTTGTATATATCTTGCATCATTTCCACCTGAAATTCAAGTCTCAATTTTAAATCGTCCAAACTAAGGAAAAACTTAAAAGATGGCATTGCCTGAGAGGCTGCAGAGCTGACACAGGGACAGAACACAAGTGTGCAACCTGAACTACCAGTCACTGCACGTTCCCTGCCTGTGACACTCTTGCTAAGCCTGTGCTGGCTACTTCAGGAAAGAAACTTCCCTAATGAGAAACACATGTACCTGTGGAACTATGGGCAGAGGCTGAACCTACAAAAAAACAGATTCAAATTATAAACAAGGGAAACTTACTGTTATTAAACTGCAAATTAGTCTTTCCATGAAAGAAGTCTATACAATATGTAACTGTAGATTTGTATTAAGTCGAGTTCTTTGAAGCTCACGCATTTGTGAAAAGATGTTACAGAGGAAGCATATATAAAGTATCAGACTTTGATTCAATTACACTTTATAGAGCAACTCACTAGCAACGCTACAGCCCTAATTCTTTGCATGAGATAAAGCAAACTACACACACACTACTTACAGTACAAAAAAAAATTATTATTTATTTCTTCCACTAAATTTATTTAGCACACAAATAAACTCTTCAGAATTTCCACAGGATAATTTACTAATCACCACCCCAAACTGTTAATTTATCTAACACCCAGGCACCAACGGCTCATCTGCACACTCCCACTCTGTTTCGGCCCAAAGGCAGCCAAGGCAGCCAGAATCACATGCTTTTATGCAGCAATGAATAAATGAGGGGTGCACACAAAATCCATGACTAGCGACAGAATTTGGCCAGGTAACTGTCGGCACCTGTGCTACCTCAAGCTGCCCTTCTTCTTCCTTCCCGCCCCAATGCCAAACCCTCACCACATTCACACAACACTAAATGGGGTTGCAGGATGAACCCAATTAACAACCTGAACTGCATGTGAACCCCCCACTTTCTGTTTGTAATAGTCACAGGAAGGTGCAGTAGCCCAGCCGCTGGTGTGGCACCTGAGGGGACCACCAGCAGCAGCAAACACTGCGTTCTCCAAGTGTCCCCGCAGCCTGGGAAGTAGCTGCCTTCAGCTACAGGGACACAACCCCTACAGTGCTCTGAAATTTAAAGTTTCTCTGTCCACATATCACTACTGCCAAGCCCCAGTAAGGCTAAAGCTGATTACTAACAACACCCACAGGTAACAGGACTAAATACACAGAGGGGTGACTGGCAACACCACAGAATTCTAGCAAGTACTGCAAGTAGGTGAGGCTGCATCACCCTGGTCCTGCTCAGCATGTACCTGGCCCTCACCACGGCTGTCACTGCTTCATTCCTTCGAGATGCAGAAATTAATTTTTCTTTTAAAGGGAATGTCTTCATCCCTTCTGAAGTCCAAAAACCCTGTCCAGTAGTACTTTCATTTACACAGAATGTCCATAAGGTCATCAAGGAAGAGTAAATTAGTCATAAGGGAAAGGGGAGGGGGAAAAACAGGGACATGAGAGCGAACACTCAAAATACCATATCTGATTCAACCCTGAAAAGTTTAATCCCACACTTCGATTACTACATGTAAAATTGTTATTTCACTCGTTAAAAATTGTTCGTCTGGTGTAGCTGTACACAGACTAAGCAAACCTTCAAGTAATTTAAAATCAAGATGCGCAATTTTCCACCGCGCATTCTTCACATGCCTCCTAAATCTAACGTGATCACTTGCTGAAGAATGGCATCCAATACTGCTCTGTGCATGTTAAAATTAAGCTAACTACATGTTATTAAGTCTTTTCCTCACTGCTTGAAAACATCTCTCAAGAAAGCACAAACACCCATATATTAAGATGTTGAACACTGTTTTTACACATTAAATTAAATATACACCCATGATGTCAACTTTTAATAAAAGTTTGCAATAATCTGATCCCTGCAGTCCTGTAAAATTAACATGTTTCTCTAAGAAAAATCAAGTATGGGAATAACCTCCAAAGGCCATACTTTTCTGGTTTTGTTTTTACATAAATGGGCAGTTCTGTAAAGTCTCAAAAATTACCAAGTTTGTCACATCAGGTGGAATCAGCAGTGTGTAGTCTAAAAGATTCCAAATAGATTTCTGAGGCAATGATGTATTCTCAGCGTCACCATGTTGATATGTGCAGAGACTCTTCCCTCACCCCTCCAATGGAGGTGATCACCAGCATGATTTTCACAACCATCACAGTGATTTCTGCATGTATTTTGGACTCCTGTATTCCCACTGGCAGAGGGGCTGCAATCCAGAGAAGTTCAGGACACCTTTAAACTGCATAAAAATGTCCGGCATATCACAGTGAGCCCAGCACAGTAGAGCATCCAGCCCACAAAATTCAAAATAAAAACAGTAAATACAGTCAATATTCTAAAGGACTTGAAAAGGGACACTGAAAAAATGCAGATTACTAATGGCTATCAAACAATCTGTTGGAAACTATAACCCATAAGATGTTAATATTTGTATGTATACAAATAGGAGGTATATTTTAAATCATCTCCTTTTACATATTTGTCCCATTGTATAGAAACATCAATTTGGAGATTTTACTAAAACAGAACTGAAGAGTAATTCAGATAGTAAATAAGTTTTAGCCATTTTTGTATGAAATAGACACTTATGTTTAGGAAAACCATGCTTTATGTAATGACCTTCTAATCTTGAAATGTAATCTCACAGTCACTGTGACAAACTTCCACTGAAACACCTTCGCTCCTCCCAATTTCAATGGCTATTATTTAGCAGAAAGGTACATTTGCTAAGTCGATTGTCCCGTTTTCAAGCAAAATATCTTGTGCTGGAGAGTATTTATGTCACTCTTCACTAAAACGGCTGAATGAGAATTGTCATCTTCACAGCCAGGCGTTCTAAACGATATTTAGGTAGTTGGTGATTTTGACCTCCAAGTCAATCGGTACGAGTAGCTCACTGTGGCCGTCCTTCCTTTAGGAACGAAACCCCGCCGTACATTTGCCCAAAAGAATTTTACAGCATTGAATTCAGATGGAAGGTGTTGTTCAGAGAAGGAGAGGGCGTGTAAAAACACCACCACAATGCAAAAAAA